>PVKS010025716.1:0-29516 GCA_004027875.1 Aplodontia rufa | reverse complement strand
CTCCAAACTTCTGCAGTCAAGCAATCCTCCTACTTTTACCTCCTGAATATCTGGGACAACTGGCATGTGTTACCAAGCCTAGTATATTTCTCTTTTCTCTCTTTATATCTCTCTCTTTCTTTCATTTTCCTTTCCTTTCCTTTTCTTTTGCAGTACTGGGAATAGAACTGAGGCACATTTGAGTAAGTGTCTCAGGAACAGACAATATCTTGAATAGGTTTACTCTAAGAAATATCCAATGAGAGAAAATGAATTTGATTATGAGGCAGGGGATGAGAATTTTAATAGAAGTAGAAGTAAACATTCTCAGGGACAGTAAACATAGGAATTTGCCTACAATTATTTTCAAAAAGGAAATGAGAACAAAATAAAACAAACCCAGGAGAGCCTACTCAAATACATCACATCCTCAGAGGCATATGGCACATGCACAAAGCCCTTGCAGTTTTATGGGTTAATTTTCTACACCGTCTAACACTCTGGGACACTTGGTAAATCTTTCATGTCCTCAACTGCCTGGCTGTCCAGGCTGTTTTCTATATGTTCACCCCCATTTCCTTTGCAGTTCCCAAGAGCTTTCTCGGTGTCTGTTTGCATTACTGTGGTATTCATGACTGGGTTGAAAAATAAAGCTTCTATGCCTGATTAAACACTGAGCCAACACACTTTGGCAGTCATTCTATTTACTGCATTTAGGATGTCCTCACCAATCTTATGATAAAAGGCCCCCTAAAATGAATGTAAACATTTACATTATATCTTCACACAGGATATTATTTAATATCAATATAGTAGCTTTTATAGATAAAAGCAAGACAGCTCCAGGGGAAGACTGAGAGAGACTCGCAGGTTAACTTTTCTGTCTTTTTGTTCCACGGAGAGAAACTGTGAAACAACAGAACAGCCTGTGCTACATACATAATTAAAACAGATGTTCTCAATCTTAATTTTCATTGCTAATTTTGACAGCCAAAGAAATGTGCTTGTCTTTTGTAGAGTCACCTATTTTCTCTCAGATGTGCCCTATTTTTCTCATCGCCCACTAAGACTGCTCAGAAAGCAAGGAGGCTGTGACAGGAGGTAACAATGCAACAGCGAGAACTCTGTCAAATTATTGGTATGTCAGTCAATGAGAGCAGTGACAGGGAAACTGACCATGAAGTGAGTTTGAAGTCCACACAGTGCAAGCAATTTTGTGCATTCCTAACTTTGCTGATTATGACCTTCACTGGCTCGTGGGGTCTTCCATGATGGAAGCCAATCTGATCGTATTAAACACAATAAAGAGCTTACAAGCACCTTTCTTAGTCAACCCAGATTTGAGAGCATAGATTTTTAAAATTATTAACAGAACAGCCTGTACAGAATACATATAAGTGGCATTTTGATAACTTAGGCCATGGGCTGGAGCAGTGGCTCATCGGTTATGGCGCTTGCCCGTCATGCCCAAGTACGCGAGTTTGAACCCCAGCACCACATACACAACAACGAAGTCTCAGTGCAATGAAAGCCATGTGAAAAACTAAATAAAATTGATTCTCTTTCTGTCACTGTCCCTATCCCTCTCTCTTTAAAAGAACAAAAACAAAAGCATAGGCCAAGTGACAAAGCCCCATGAGCAGAATGTGATACACTTGTCTACACATGCATGGGAAAACTGAAAGCACATACAGGAACAACAAAGTCATTATTTCTAGAAGCACACTTTTCTCCATGACCCTTGTCTTTTGCAGCCTCATTGTCTCTGTGCTTCAGAAAGAAAAACAAAAGACCAACCCCTTCCCTAGAGTTCCTGGCGACCTGGAAAGCACCAACCTTAGAAATTACAAAGGAAGAGAACTGTCTTCCTGTCTCTGTGATGGAGTGTCACGTTCTTTCCCCAGCTGGAGCACTCTCTGATGATATCTAAGTCGTCTTCTTATACAGCTGCCCAAAACAAACCCATGAAGGGCCCATGAGGCCACAGTAACAGGGACCCTCTGTTGTCATGCTGCCCTGAACCTGGGAGGAAAGGGCGCAGGTGCTGGAGCAGTACTACCAGAGCCCCTGCTTCCTGAGCACCGGCAGCCCATGGGTGCCTCATGGAAGTGATACCTGCTCCAGCCTCCTCCCGCTTTCTAGGTCAGGGGGTACAGAATGGAAAGTACCATCAGGGAGCTCCAAACCTCCTGGCATTCACAGAACTGTAGTTTCTTTGTAATTACTTTGGATTCTCTGACAACCATTCCAGGTCCAGTCCATTTCAAATCCACTCTGGATGATGGCCTCATTCCTCTCAGCAAAGCCCAGCATGGCTTGATCCTAATCCAAACACTGCCACTGTCCCATCTCCTTCGTTGTCCTGTACAGGAGCAATGGTCAGGGACTTAAACAGTTGCCCACAAGGCTTTGCCCAGGTGGGAGACCAGGTCATCAAGGGCAGACTGACCAGTGGGAGAGAGCACTATAAGGGCAAGTCTGGGTGTGGCTTGGAGAATTCATCCAGGATTAGTTTCATCCCTCCTACCCCTGAGAGTCAGTAAAAAGAGGAAGCACCAAGTCCCACAAGCCAGAAGCTTATTCTGATCTTAACTAGGAATTGCATGGGAGAGGCCTGATCTAGTTAAGGTGCTTGGGCAAGAGAGGAAAAAGAGGCAGACATTGCTCACTGGGGAGATGACAGTGTCTTAGTTCAAGGGAAGTTCTGTGAGGTTGTGGTGCCAGAAGACAAATCTTTTCCCACAAAGTGGAACCATGGAATCAGAGCCAAACCCAATGGACAGGAACACAAGGGAATTAAAGGAAAGGGTGCTCATCTCTGCAGAGAAATGTTGAGCAAAGCAGATCTGAGCAGAAATTCACACACAGAGTACACTCTGTCAAGGCTAAGCAGAGAGGCTGTGGAGTATCCCGGTCCTCAGCTAACCCAAAGTGTACCTAGAGCTCACCAAATCCAGAGCTTGAGGCAGCACATGCAGCCCACGAGCTGGTCTCTAAAGCACTGGCAGGCCTGCAATTCACTGATGAGGTGACAGGCTGGATCTGAATCTCCTGTTACCTTTGATGCGAGACATTGTGCTAGGTACTTCACATATATTTCCTCTAATTCTCACAAATTTTCAAATGATGGGAAAAAAAAAAAGAATTAACTGTACATACTTCTAGTCTTAGCTTAAAAGACACTTTCTCAGAGAGGACTTTTCTGAGTCTATAATCTAAATTAATTTCCCCCATTATACAGTATCCTCTACTTCAACGCTACTCAGTATAGCTTATAATTTGATATTCATTTGTGTGATCAGAACTCCTTGTTAGCATACATTGTGCCCATTTTGTTCCCCAACAGTGGCCCCACAGTTTCTATCACACAAGTTCTCCAAACATACTTTTGCATCCTAGAACACATGAAGGGGAATGGTTGAACAACCCGTACATCCCCTATGAGCGGGCAGCTTCACTCTCTGGAATTGTAGCCACTGCACACATGAACATATCTAAAAGCCAGAATGACATCCACAGTCACAGAAATGACATGTCTGAAATGAAATTTAACATTCACCAGATTCTTATTAAAATCTGGCAGTCATATAATAGAGATGAGTTATATATTTTATTCCTCTGCTAGACTTCCAAGAATGCAAATCAGGAAAAATATATACACATGAAAGTCATTTTATTTGAACTCTTTTCTAGATCTCCTATGTTGGAAAACCGCTAGAGAAATTTCAATAGATCATGAGAAAAATAAATCTTCCCCTTAGAGTACACAAGTTTAACTGGTATAAAAGTCTCTTAATGATTAGACTTCTCATACTCTAATGTGAGACTATTCAGTTACAATGCGAAACATTGTATACTGTGGGTGGTATACTGATGCTAAACGTATTTGGCTTTGTTTCTGGAGGAACCAATGGATCCTATTCCTGATATCTGGCCCTGTTTTTCAGTAAAATCAGAATCAAGAGCATTTATGTCATTTCTGCAGTACATTAAGTCCCGCTCTCCTAACCCTAGCTGCATAAACATTGAAGGGAACAAATTACATAAGGCTGAGGAAACATAAACAAGAGCGTGTAAACAAGATTTCAATAAATCACTCAACTTGTCACATTTACCCTGCAAAGTAACAAGCTTTTTCCATTTTTGCCCAAGAGTGTCTCACATGAATTGATGCCACCAAAGACCACTAGATTGGTGTGTTCTTGAAATAGGACATGAAGTGGACTTCTGCATCGATTGGCAGCTCAAAGGGGCCCATGTTATTCTCTGCATCTAGACTTACTGTTGCTACTTTCAAATAAGGTATTCCAATCCTCATTTTTAGGAAAAGGAATCTAAAGCCCAAAGAAGGCAAATAATGTACTCAAAGTCACACAATATGTGGTAGGTTCTGATTTGAATCCAGGTCTTCTAGCTCCAAAGCTGGACTCTATTCGTTTGTGGGTTGTTTTTTTTTTTTTTCTTTTTCCGTATTTTTCTTGGTGCATTGTAGTTATACATAATGGAATTCATTGTTACATATTTGTACATGCACACAATATAACGACATAATTTGGCCAATATCACTCCCCAGTTGTACATGCTTTTTCCTTACGCACATGGAGAGACTTCAAGTTCTGTACCCTTGGCCCTATCTGTTCCTGTTAGAGCTCATCACACTACCCAGTGGTCACTTGCAGCTTAGCTCTCCTGTTCAGCTGATCCTCCTTTTTCAGAAGGTTCATCTTAATTCTCTCTTAACCCCGGGCAAAGGAACAACCATTCTCATATCATGACACTTGCCAAAGCCATTCTATATCAAGAAACCTCAGCTTCCTCACTCTTTGTTTTTTCTTAAGACTCATGGCTCAGCTTCCTTGATGTCAAGGCTTGGCTGGAGCCTTTGGCTCAGGACTGAGAGCAGAGTCACTACTGCATGCTGTGACTGTTCTCCTCCACCTTCCCCACATCCCTTCCTAATCTGAGCGCTGAGTGGGGAGGTGGCTGATCATAGCCCCTACTGGACTCACAGTGTGCTGTAGAGCAGTCTGAGAGCTCTCCTACAGATCCTTTGTTCCCCATGTCTTCTCAAATGGTTACATACATACCCTAGATGTATCACCAGTAGCAAAGCATTCTTTTGGAGTGGACTTTACAATCATCTTCTAATGAATCAGAAACTTCTAGCCATAGGCCTGGGCACATGGTGTTTGAACAAGATTCCCTGCTGAGTGTGCTTCACAATGCAACAGAAGAATTACTGTGCTGTAAGACAAAGGCCAAGCTCCTTGCACTGTCCACAAAGATGCAGAAGACCAAGTGCTCTGCAGCGCTGCCTGGGTATGGTTTCCCGGCTGCTGAAGGAGCCACCAAGAGAGGCAGCAGGGCTGGCAACTGGTAAGGCTTTACACTTGATGACAAAAGAACAGGTTATTAATTATTATAGGGCATTGTTCACAAACCATTACCATTCATTAGTTAAGGATTTGGATAGGCGCATATGTTGTTTACTAATACAATAATTTGCATTTATGAAGTTTTCTATCAGTTTGAATATGCCTTTATTTCTAGGATCTTGAAAGCTGAAGGAGGTGGAAAAGTAAAATCATTCTCTGATGTACATGAATGATTAAATATCAACCTGTCTTTATAAGTATCTGTAGTGCCTAGTGAATAAAATAAAGGCAAACTTTCAGGCATAAGGAAGATTTTCTACATAGAATCTGTGGTTAAAATGCTTTTTGGCCTTCAAAAATATATATTTAGTAGCCAAAAATGCTTTTTGGCTACTAAATAAATATATAATTTATACATATGTATAAATTATATATTTATTTAGTAGCCAAAAGGAAATTAACTTGAAATTGCTTTATGCTGTGTACATTTAACATTTTATTAAGAAGTGAAAATTCATGCATCATTTGAATAATAAATCAGATAATGATGTTCTCAGTGAATGATGAAGTCAAAATATTATAGAGGTGTATATCAGGAACACCATGCCCAGCTGAGCTCTGTCAGGAGCTGGCTGTATAACCTTGGAAAAGTCCTTTAATTTGCCTGTGGCAGAATATTTCTCACTTGCAAAATGAGAAAGTTGAGCTAATTGATCTCCAAAGCACATTTTAATTGCCAAATTTTGTGAGTATGAATTAAACACAAGACACAGGTAAAGGAAAAGATTATGGAAATTTTGCAGCTGGTACATGCTTTGACCTATCTTGACTTAAAGAGCTAAACTTTGAAAATAAAACTGACTTTGTTTTTTAGTTAACTTTCTTAATATTTAAGACTAATTAAAATTATAAAATGTAATAATCTTTCATGATAACTTGCAAAAATAACAGACAATACTAAGGGAGAGATTAGGACATAATGAGAAAAGTATTATAATGCAGTTCATAGTGTTCCATTCTTGATTGATTTCTAATAAAATTATATTAAGAATATATAAATAGCACATAGGTGGAGACCTTACCTTCCATTGTAAAGTACCTGCCATACAGACTATAGGAACAAGTCTATTCTTATAGGAAAGTCTTCTCTGTTTCCATCCCTTAAGGACAACTAGCCTAATATTCTTTCTCAAAAGTAACAAAACCATCGACTTCCTGGTGGTAATCAGGAAACCTTTGGAATTGTAATGTATCTTTCAAATACTCTTAAACATTAAAATACTGCATGATTTATTAATGATTTAAAACAGATACTATGATTACTTCTTATGTCTGGCATATTAATATATATATATATATATATTTCAAACCTATTTACATGTTTAAAGTACTCATTTGCCATGAAGCATTCATTGATTTTCATTCACTAATTTGTTCATTCATTCTATTTCTGCTAAGCATGAAATTTCTCAAATTCCAGACATGGGCTTATCAAAAACTTTTCAAATGAATGAAAGCTAGAAGTAAGAGTTTCAGAATTGATGTCAAGATTCATAGCAATCACTAAATTGAAAAAGAAAAAGGAATCCCATCCTAAAATAATTCACAAACTTTCAGAAAATGTGAGCGGGATTAGAGGCTGAATCCTTAATGAAGGATGGTGAAACTGAGTCTCCACTACAGCTATGTGGAATGAAGGTCTCTTGTCAGCCAGGGTAACACCATTCACTGCTGGGTGGTAGTATGCTATTTCTAAGTTAGGGAAATTGCCCTCAGAAAAAAAATGAGCCATAAGAACCAAATGCATTTCCAATAATACAAAGCTCTTTGCACACCAAGGAATAGAATTTTCTCCAATAGTGACTGTGTGCTATTTTGTTTGGGATCATGGGAAAGAAAATCTGTCCAATGATTCTGTGCCGATTGCAGTGATTCTCTTTTCTTTTTGTTTTAATAATTGTTTTGGGTCAAGGCCAAGTATATAATTTTCCAAATAGAGTTGTTTCTATTGTCTACAACTTGGATCTATTTTGACCCTATTTAACTGTTCTTGTTCAAGTATTTTTACAGGAAAATTTTCTTTGTGTTCTTCCCATCCCTTGGAAAACATAAAACTTTTTTTTTTTTTTTTAAGAGAGAGGGGGACGGTGAGGTAGAATCAATTTCATTTAGTTTTTCATCTAGTTTTTGTTGCTCTGACACTTAGCTGTGTAAGTGGTGCTGGGGTTCGAACCCGGGTCCTTGCACATGTCAGGCAAGCACCATAACCACTGAGCAACCACTCCAGCCCGACAATAACTATCTTAATGCCCTCTCTGAAACTCACAGAATTTCTTAACTTGAGCCCTTGGTCACCATCTTCATTTTTTAAACCATCACTCACAATTGATAGATTGTATAAATAAATTTTAATTTCCAGTCCTAATGTGAGTAGTCCAATGAAATTTTGCAGGATAAAAGTCTTCTACTTTTGTATTAAAATAAATATTTTTGTAAATCACTAGAAATAATTTTATAAAATACCTCTTCTATTCTTTGCTATTCTTTCCTACTTATTTTTCTGCATTTTTAATATTTTCACAATAAATTTTAAAATAGTTAAATTGTGACAATTCCCATTGAGTGTTCAAATTTATTTTGATCTTTTCATTTTATTATGCAAACTGTCTCTGTATCTCTATCTCCCTGTGTGTATATACACAGACACATGTATAAATACAATGTATATATGTACACTACACACATTATATGTGCATAAATGTAGCTTTTTGAATTAAGAAAGTGAAGCAATTTTGGTTCACTATGTATCATGAAAAACCTTAATAGGAAATAGTAGGAAGGGCTTGTAGCAAGAAATGACTTACAGCTCTGTCCATTCTAGACTGAAAATTGTCAGATGATGAAAGTATGAGATTAACTAAAGTAACTTCCATACTTTGTATATTATCTTCTGTGCCAACATGCTCAGTGATAGTCTGGTCCCAACCCAGTGTCAGGCATGTGAGTCATGACTTGGAGCAGATCTGGGGTTGCCCCAGTTTATCTCTATCATCCATGCATCCATCCACGAATCCACCCACCCTTCTGTCTACCCAGCCAGCCAGCCAACTTGCCAGGAACTGTTACTGAGAGTCTACTGTATATTAGGCACTGTGCTAGCACTAAATATACACAGCATTGTGCAGCAAGTTCTTGTTTGCAAGACTGAGGAGACATGAATTTTAAAACTATCCAAGATTTCAAGGATAATTTGTAGAATCTCTGAAGAAAGCAGATCTAAATGGATCTGGGTGCATAATGGAACTAAATTTTTCCATTATACCATCTACTGTGTGCACTCTTCACCCAAATGACTTTCATTAGGAAACACTTAAGGAGTTTACGTGGAAAAGTAGACATGATGTGAATCTTCCCTTAAAACACGTAAATTCTTACGAGCATGCCTGGTACTGCACCAGATGACTAAATACGTTGAAAACTCTTTCTCCTCAATTCCCAAACCCAAAAATAATAAAACAACAACAAAAATCTTTTCACATAATCAAAGACTCAGATCACCCACAAGAACTGTTGGTTATCTTTGCTCGTTCCAGACACATTTTGCATTAATACCCCATCTTACATGGTACCCAAGTAACTTCAATATATTATCAGATAATAAAGACCTGGGTCTAACAAAGAATGATAATGTTGCAGCCATCAAAATGATTAAATGTAGAAATATTTTTTAATTTTCCTTTCTGTAGTACGTAAGTACTCATTTCAAATTACCAAAATCAAGAGAAATCTAACTGGAGGCAGCATGGTATATAGTTTAAGTATCTTGGTTTTGAATTCTGACTACCTAGGTTCAATTCTGGTTATTCTGCTACTATTTGTGTGATGTCTGGGATAAAAAAAAAAAAGTCATTTGGTTTCTTTTACTTCAGTTTCTTTATCTGTAAAAAGTAAATAATAAAAATAACAAAAACAATAATAGTGTCAATAGCTTATAAGCTTGCTACAAAAATAAATTAGTTTACAAAAAGTTATTATATGGCTTTACTTAAATGCTGGACTTTATTACATATTTTCATTCTGGAGAGAAATGCTTGCCGAGTGAAGGATTTGGAATTTGATTTGTTATATTTGGGTATGCTGCAAATTGCCATGAATACATATTACTAATTCCATCCCACTAGAGAAATGACTCAAGCAAAAGGGGACAAGTGACTAATTTGGGTATCTCTACTGAATTAAGATAGAGAAAGCTGGTCTAGTAACATGAGTTAAAGCCAGATAAGATGTAATGCTTTACAATCTAATACCTTTTTTTTAGAATTATAAAGGGAAAGGGAAGGGAGGGATAAGGGAGGGTAATTGGGGTGGGCACTCCTGGAGATAATTGCAATATCCAGAATATTTACACATATTATACACATTTTATATTATTTTGTTAAAATCGTGTAAGGTTGTTCAAAAAAAAAAAAAAAAGACAGAAATACAACCCAGGAAACAATCTCATCACCTATCACAAAGACACATCTGTGGATCCTTCTCATGGGACCTAGCGCTTCACCACCTTGATGCTCACAGGATCACAAATCAATATTAACCACGCATCTGTGTGAAGTATGACATTGTCATCTGGCATGAAAGTGTTCTCCCAATTTTGTAGGTAGGAAAACAAAAATAAAAAGAAAATGAGGGCTTTGTTGTCACCTTAGGTGACCAAAGCAGAGAAGCAGGTCAATATTACCAAGAAATGCTGATTCGTCCCATTTGCATTCTTCTGCCCCTGGGTTTTGTTCCTTAGATCCCATACTTTCTCACTGCATTTATATGCAGCAAAAATATTTTTAAGATCTATTCCTATTTATCTAACACTTGATATCCTAATGGTTAAACAGTAGATTCATAAAGTTGGAATCAGAGCAAACATGAACTTTATTACAAAGCAGGACTAGGACTTATTCATAAGATGGCGTAATTATAAGTTTCATTTATCTCTTGAAGTTCTAAGTTGCAGCATGGGATATAAAGAGAGCATACACTTCTCACAGGAGTTACATTTTTATTAAAAGAAATTGTGATATTCTATTTTGAAAAAAAGTTTGTAGTGCTGATCATAGAATCTAAGACCTCATGTATGCTAGGCAAGCATTCTGCTACTGAGCTGACAGCCTTCATGTTTTGTCTTCTACTCTTACTGCTAAGAGGTTTTTTTTAAATTTTTTTGTTCATTTTTTCATGTATTTTGTTTTTCTGATACTTGTATATATGGTGATGGGTTAGAACCTGGGTCCTCTCGCATGCCAGGTAAGCACTCTACCACTGAGACACCTCTCCAGTCCCTGCTAAGAGGTTTTGAAATTTTTTCTTTTTAAATCTTGTGCTTACTGATATAGGACATAGGTCATTAACTTCTATACTTGTGAAGTCATCTTTTCTTCTTGTCATTTCCTTTAGAAATAGTAAAGTATATTAATAGAAAAAAAGCCAAGCCAATTCTAACAGAAATGGTTGGAAATTCATTGATTTTTTTTTAATTTTTCTTAATTTCTCTTTTTAAAAGGTAAACTTTGGGGGAAATCTCTTTTTGTTAAGCACTTTCAACAAATATATCAAAACAATATACCATACCACCTACAATCTTAAAAACGAAAATATATATAACCATCAAGCATGTTTACATTTACGGTTCATCTCCCAAAAACAAGGATTTGAATGCTTCTGCTATGGCAATAGCTAAGAAATTGCAAAAGTCAGATGAGATATTTTGATAAGCATTTCACAAATCCACATTCCATCAAACTATATCAGAGTGAATCCTCAACCCACAAACCTGTAGAGAAGATAATATATCTTCAGTATCTTTCTAGGATACATGTTCATCAGCATTTGTAAAATACTACTGATTATTTTTTTAAATGCCACCTCAAAGGTAGTACAGAAGAAGCACCCAGTCTTCTGGTCAATTCTAGCTAATGGTGCAGGGGAAAAGATCCAGGTCTTTTCTTAGATACTTGCTGAATGAAACTAGGCACCTTCCTTAACTCATTTAGATCTTAATTCCCTTCTTCATGAAATGACATCTAAGTTCCCTTTCAAACATGTAATTATGAATATATTACTCTGTGATGATGAGATTTGAGGACACTATGGAGTTCACAAATATTCTGCCATCAAAAGAATCATTTGATATTTTTCTTTTTTTTTTTAAGAGAGAGAGAGGAACAGTTAGAGAGAAACAGAGAAAATCAATTTTATTTAGTTTTTCATGTGGCTTTCATCGCTTCAACACTTCATTGTGCATGTGGTGCTGGGGTTCAAATCTGGACCCTGGAGCATGCCAGGCAAACGCTGTAACCATGGGGTCACCACTCCATCCCTGTATCATTTAATCTTGATAAGTGATTTTTTAAAAAAATTAATACAATATCACTCCTTATTTCCCCAAGTTTCTGCTTTGATATCAGGCAGGATTCACTACAAAAAATAGGATGTAAAGTACTATCCAGAGAGAATTAGTTTTTAGGAGTCAGAATGGGCACCTTAAAAGTTTGTATTCCTATGCTATGGTTCCTCATCACTTTTCAAATACTTATTAAAAGGAAAAAAAAACATGTCATGCTGCATGCTTCTGATGATGAAGTTCCCAGTTGAGACAAATCATATATTGATTTTAGCTTGAAAATAACATTCAATTGCCACTCAGCAAATATCTTTTGAGGTATTTGAAATTTGGAAGACCACTAGGGCTTAGGTAAAATTAGGCTTTACTCTTTATTTTTGGAGTTTATTTTTCTAAAATATTTTCATGCAAATTGGAAACATACAAGAAAAAAAATGGTTTATACACAGAAAGATAAGACTCTTCATTCCTAAAAAGAAATATATTGAACCCTGGGTAGAATTCTGAGCATCTCTAATGTCTCTCAACTCCCATTAATTCAAGAAAACAAAAACATTTCCTTGAAAATATGCCTAACACTTCACAGTAAATAAGATACAACATCAGATGGGATTTTATTTCATCTTCACAACAATACTGTAAGGTAGGTAAGATCTGAAATGTCTTTCCCAATCCAGTTTCCAATTATTGCTCATCTCAGAGGTCAAGCCATTTCTTGATCAATGAAATCCACAAGTCATCTAAAAAACTCACTTATGCATTATATCTAAACCTTCTTCATTAAAACAATGATGAGGTTGAGAAGCAGAAATACCACTCTATTTGAGTGCATTCAATTCCTTCTCTGCCCTCCTGTCTCCACCTCTTGTCCACTGACCACACTCCTCCGGAAGTGCAAAGGGGCAGTAGAACATCCACAGCTGGGCAACAGAGGAAGGAAGATGAGCAAGATGCCTCCATAATATAATAATGCAATCACCAATTGTACAATGTGGTTGTACAATGCCACAAATAGACATAAGTGAAGCAGACCATATTATAAAAATTAGATTTGATAACATTTTATTAACCTAAGTTGCCATTCATACCAACAGGCTTTATGGCCACTATAGTTCATAATGAAGACCCGGAAACAAGGCAAAGTCCAATAAGACACGCTTCTCAATGTGGGTGTACTCTATCCTTTTTGTTGAAGTTTAATAATTCGCATATAGCACAAGGAAAATTTCCAGCAGAATATCTATCTAACCAGAATAGCTCCTTCCTTCCCCTGGAAAAAAAGCAGAGCATGATGCATAATCTAGCATCGGGATATTCTATTTATGACTCTTCATGATCTTTTAGGATTTGTGCTCTTTCACTATTTGAAGTCCCAAAGAATCTCACTGCTAAATTCATTGCTATACAGTGTTTCCTTTCCATTGCCAACATGGAATACTGCCTTCAAATATGTCTGGAAGTTGAAATAATTTTAACTTCTCCTCCAAAGAGGAGGAACTGGCTTTCCTTCTATCAGCTCATTAACCCTTTCACCTTTGCAAAAACATGAATTGTTGAATACATGTCTAATGAGAAGTGATTTCCATGTTTTAGTTAGAACCTAGTAATTTAGTGGTGGGTATAATTTTGAAAAGAAATGAACTAATTACTAAGCATGATAGTGAATCAATTAAGAAGACAAAAAGTATGCATAATGTCAATACTTATTAGATAATATTTTTAAAAATTTAATTCATTAATATCTTGTAAATTCAAAGCTATAGCTCTCAAATTTATTTTTTACCTCAACATAATTTAAGGGGATTAAATATGAGGGTCCAAATTTAGATGATGCCACCTTAAACTTTGATTTGATGTTATTTAATTAATAAAAGCCAAGATAGGATTCCTGTCATTCACCCCAACCTTTCAACAGCCAGCTTAAAGAATTTGAAAAACAAACCTCAGCCATTCTCCATCTAGATTCCTCTATCCACACAATTTGTATATGACTGTCTCCAACAGCAACTGAGAAACCAGGCTATGATAAATAAGCTCATACACATTTTAAAATAAACAGATCAATTAGAAGTTTATAAATATGGTGGCTGTTCACATAAGAGATCCAAATACAACAGGGCAAGAGTCTTACATGACTTTTCCACTTTAAACTTTCTAATTCCTAAGATCAGTTTTCTTTCAATGGAGAAATAGTTATGGAACTGCAATTAGAATAAAATTCAAACATAATTATGTGAATCTTATGTACATTCACCTTTAACTGTGATCATAGAGTAAGAAAAAGGAAAAAAATAAGACCCAGTACTACTTAATACTTAAAAAAAAAAAAGCCTGAACCAATATAAACCTACTACAATATTTCCATCACTCAGGCATGTTAGTTTTCATTAACAACTATCATAAAAGGAATGTGGATTCATTAACCTATCTCACAAATGGATTGTACTGGGTTTTACATTGCTTACGCTAGAATCTCAAATACCACCTTCAATACCTGGTGAGAAGGCATTTTCTGAGGCACATATACTGCCACATTAATTTAAGGCTACCACATTCCAAAATATGGCACTTACCTTATTACAAACAAATGGCAAATTGCAGGCACTTTTCGGCTTGCAGCTCTCCAGCATAGTTGTTCAGAAATGAACAATACATCTTTCACTCCAGTAAGAGAATTGCATATCCAGACTTGGCTTCCTTCACTGAACACTGGCAAGAGCGTCTGTTCACCACCGAGGGAGAGCAACAGCCTCTTGCACAGAGCACTTGCTGCTCTGAACTGCAGTGACTTAGAATGAAAGTAAGAGGAACCCGTGATGTTTAAATACCATGGCTTCAGATTCACAGGATATGACTCAACTCTTGAACCAGAAGGGGTACAGTTTCCCCTCACCAAATTGTTAGTACAGATTATATAACAAATATCATATTTGGTATTTTTTAAATGTTCACAAACTAAACATTAAAGAAAAATTCACTTGTTCAACTGGACACATTTTTAGTAGTTAATGTCTTCCCTGTGGCACAAACCACAATCAGAAATGAGAATAACACTGCTCAAAAAAACTGTTCTGCTTGCTCCCTGCAGTGATTTCATTTAATGTCATTAAAGGTGTGTGAACTTGCCAACATTTCCCTGACAGACATAAAAAAAGGCACACTGAAGTTGCTAACATTCCCATCAGTGCAAAAACAATGTGTAGAATCAAATTCTATTTTAACATGCAAGTAGCAATTCTATACAACACAAAAGAATCCCCTTCACTAAACACAGAATGGAAATAGAGCTTTGAGGTTTGCTAGTACTGTTTCCCACAGAAATCCTGTCCTACGCTGTCATTACCTTGTGATGCTAATTCTGCCCACCTCTCCAACTCCAAGTCCTCCTTTATCTGTTTTGTGAACACTTCTAGGAGAACATGACTAATGACACAACTACCCTAGCACATGTAGCAATTTTCTGTGCTTTTTCTACCACCCCTTGCCCCTTAAATCTGCACTGTATTAAACTTTGATCATACATTGAATTATTTTATATTTGGGTATCTCAGTCGCTAAATAGTATAGACTTAGATCCTTGGAGAAAGGTCTACTTGTAAATTCAACTACCTTTACCCTCCTAAACACATGTTGATTATAGCAAATAAGCTGACACTAACTAAAGCAGGATTACTAAAGAAAATTTAAGTTGATCCACCTATATAATCTGAAACATTTTAGTACTCACATTAACAAAGTAAAAAAGAAACATAAAATCAATTTTAATGTTTACCCAAGTATATCTAAAATATCATAACTTTAAAATTAACAAAAGTTATTTGTGAAATAATTTAACACTTTTGAACTAGTCTTGTAGATTGATGTAATTTTATACTTGAGTTACACTGCATCTGAACTAGCTATGTTCAAGTGCTCAGTAGCCACAAGCGGCTAGTGGCTACCATATTAAATAACAGACCTAGAGTTTAAGCTTCATTCTCAGTCTTCAGGTTGTAACTCAAATGTTTTCTCTCAGAAAGGTTTTCCTTGACCACCTTTCCTGAAATGATCTTCTCTAATTTCTTTCCATCTTTTATTTAAATTTTTCATAGTACATCACAGTCTGGAAGAGTCTTCTGTTTTCATTTGTTTGCTTATATACACCTCAAATAAAGTAAGAAATCTCTAAGGGTATGGATCTTTTGGTATTCAACATTTTATTTCCAGCCAGTGGAGTGACCAAATACATAACAGAATTTAACAAATGTTTAATAAAGAAATTATATATGTAATTTCTACTATGTTTTGATAAATAATGAAATATTACAAAGGATTTTTTTTTTACATCACTGAATTTTCGACAAAAATGTTGGGCAATGCTTTCTTGAATTTAAAAAAATTGCCCCTTTTGAAGAATTGCCTCAATTTATGAAATGTTTCATCTCATACACAATATTATATATTGTTTCATATAGTATGAATCTTGCAAAGATTTTAAAAGATACCTATAATACTATGGTGCCTATGACATAAATCTGGATATCACTAGGATGCCTATCCCCCATTCCCTCTCTCTCTCTCTCTCTCTCTCACACACAGTGTATACAGTCCACAGACTATAGTGCTAGGGTAAAGAATGAGCATGACCCAAGCTGTCCAGTAGGAGCCACAATGTCCACTTCAGCTGATAATGGGAAAGAGATTACATTTGGAGAATGTAATCCTGAAACCACTGACTTCAAATTTACTATACCACATTAGGTGACACTGTCTGAAAACAAGGCCAATCAAGAGTAAAATAAAGCCAAAGACATCAAAAGCAAATTTCCGGCAACACCATTGTAATTCCCAGATACTCTGATGCATTAAGTGACATCTGCCCTCTGCTGCAGTGTTGGATATACTGGAATGTTCATTGCAGAATTGTTTGTAATAGTAAAATGATGGAAATTCTACAGTGGATCATGAACAGTGGAAGAATTAAATAAAAAATAGGTGAACTATACTAAGGGATCCTGTGCAGTTATTTATTGAAAGAATTGGGCTATCTAAATGCATGGACAGGCAAAGCTCCCTAAACCATGTTAAACAGAAATAACATATTATAGAAAAATACATTATCCCCATTATGAGTACATGAATTTTTATATGCTAATTCATAGAAATGGGTCTAGAGGACTGCATACCAATTGTGCACAGGTGGTTGTGTCTGGGAAAGAGATTTAAAGGAAGGGAATGATGAATAACAAAGAGATCCGATCAATGTGCTCAGCTTATTATCTATTGCCTAAGTCTAAAATAGAAATGAATTCATGTATTCCTTAGGTAATTAGAACAAAAAGTTACTTTAAGAATCATTTACATTTTATCTTTCCACAGTTTGCTACATTATACTCACTCTACTTTCCCTTATTATTTTCTCAAAGCCATATAATAGAAATCAAAGTGCTCTCCCCTGACTCAATCTCCATTTTTACCAGTCCCACTTTATATTTTCTCTGATTTTTCAGTCTGGCTAAGGGATATGCCAAAGACAGGACAGAAACAAAAGACAGAGAGCAACAGAAACAGACGGCAAGCTTCATTAGAATCTCTAAAGTGACTTCTAACACTGGACAATGTCATTGTTTTTCTCTTTGCCTCCTGCACACTCTTTTATTGGCTTCATAAAATATAGTTTGGATTTATTCAATTATACACATATCAAATGTCCAATGTTTTTGACAACATGCCTTGTATCAATTTAGTTAGTTTTGACTTGGGTACATAAATTTGATTATTTACCCACTCACAGAAAAATTTCTGGTAGACTTGGGCACAATAATGGCTTTCCTAATTAACCCATTGAGTTCTACATTTTCAATTCTGTGAACATAATTACTTAAAGTTACCATAAGAGCTATATTTATTAGATTTTTATAGGTGTTTTACATCTGGGACGATGGACAAAATGGGCTAACTCAAAATCTGAAACCTCGGCTGCTTTTTTAGTTTGCACTATTTCTCAAACATCTTTACGTTATCTTAGGTATACTCATAAAACCTTATGCTTTGGTGTTCCCCTGGATTTCTACAGTGTTTCCTCTTTAGACATTCCATAGCTAAAGATGCTGAGTCTGAGGCAGAAGTCAAGGCCCTTTTGACTTTTAGTGTGACTCACCAGGAGCTGAATACATACAGAGTTGACAAATGGATGCAAATACTGCCGCATTTTTTCTTACAGTCTATACTTATCCTAATAGCTTAAACCTTCTACATAGTCTATTGATATTCTCCTATTCCCTTTGTCCCTGTGTAAAATATTAACATTATGCCAAATTCGCTTTAGATTTTTTGGAAGAAATAAAATATTACAGATACAGATGAACCCCACATGTCCCTGTCTATCCCTTTCTCCTTCCTTTTTCTCCAAAGGTGAATACTCTTCTGGGCTAGCATGTATTATTCCCATATATTTTAATACTTTTGTTGTATATGTGTATATCATAAACAGAATATTTGTATGCTTCAGTGTTATAAAAATACCATCATATATACCAACATATACATATATATGATATATATATCATATATACCAACATATACATATCTATTAAATTCTTTACTTTTTGACTTAGCATTATCTTCCTGAGATTTATATGTAGTTCTACATATTTTTAATTGCAGCATAGTATTTCAATTTATTTATCTTTTCCCTTATCAGTGGTCATTTAGGTAGTTTATAATTGCTATAATCAACTAATTATTTTTTGTTGTGCTAGACACAGAAATTAACTTTATTCAGCCACAAATGATACATAGATTTGCATTGAAATTTGCTTGCTGGGTTATTTTGGTTTTATTGGTTCAGCACTGTGTTACACAATGAAGGGATTCATTGGTTCACACTCATACATGCATACGTATTGACAGCGATGCTTAAACCCAATTCTTGTCCAGGATCTCCCTGCCTTTCCCTACTCCCTGATATCTTGACTCCTCTGTAATTGCCCCAAGTTACAGATATAAATGACCATATACATGTAATTTAAACATTGAAGTTACTAGACTTATATGCCTGCCTGGGTATATTTGGGGTTCTCATGGAGTCAAGCATACTGGACAGTATTGAACACCTTTTTCCCTCCTCTTACTCCCTTCCTTTCTCCTCTTCCCCATTCATAGCTATAGTCCCCACAGCTTATGTGTTACTTCAAATTTGTTGGGTCTATTAAATAAACTTGACTAATTCATCCTCTCTTAGGTTTGACTCTAGCATCCACACATGAGAGAAAATTCCAATTCTCATAATAAATGCAAAAATTTCTCTAAAGATGGATATCTAGCAATGGAATCACAGGGTCTTAGGATACCCACAATCTCATCTTCTCCAATTACTGCCAAACTGCACCCTAACATAATTAGGCTACTTTACAATGCAGCCAACAACATATGAAAAACCTTGTTATACCAAATTCTTGCAAACAATCACCATAGAACTGATATTCCAAATTGGGAAATACGGAGAGTCTTGATTTTCCTGACTGGGCACTATTGGAATTTGTTTGGTATAGAATTTCATTGTATTAATTTGATTTCCCTGATTGCTACTGAAGTAAGCATTTTATCCTATTGTTATTGTTTTTTTTCCCCTGTTGGGTCATTTGTCTATCCCTTCCATATTTTCAGTAGATATCTTAATGTGTATAGGTCTTTATATAATTCTACTCCTTTGTCAGTGTTATGAGTTACTGATATAACTTCAGTGTGTAGTGTAAGATGTATGTCTTTTCTATCAAACTTGAAAGATTGTGATGTATAATCTACTACCTCCATTTTAGATTTCCCCTCCCCCTTTGAAGATAGTAACTTCCTCACCTGTGTCCGCCCACCTCTTTCCAAGGACCCCTTCTGGTTCCCAGTCATCTTCTTCCAGCGAACATGGAATCCCTACTACCCTGGCCACGTGTGGGGCAACCCCCACCCCCATTATCTCCCAGTCACCGTCTACTTCCTCTTGCACCTGCCTCCACTTAATCACAGCCAATCTCGCAGACTGTGCACCTGAGCTCCTCCAATTAGGGTGAAGGGCAGTATTGCATCAGGTCCACATTAAAAACCCCTCACTCCCTTGTGAGGCGCGCATTTTTCTTTCACCCTTAGGCCGAAGTAAAATTTCTGCCTTGCTCACCCACATCCAACCACGTGTCTGATTTCACTTATAACAGTAGTTTGTTTTACCACTCTTTATAATATCCTTTGCTGTTTTCTTAAATAGTTCAGTCTGGTATTAATTTAAAATGCATTTTTTCAGTTAATTACCAGTATTCTTTGTGTCAAAAATATGAAAACTGTGGGGCTGGAGTGGTGACTCTGCGGTTATAGCGCATAGTGTATGAATTCAAACCTAAGTACCACATATACAAGGAAGTTCCAGAGCAATGAAAGCCACATGAAAAACTAAATAAAACTTATTTCCTCTTTCTCCATCTCTTTCCCACACTGTCCCTCTCTCTTAAAAAAAGAAAATGAAAATTGGGCCAGGGATTCAAAAGGCCAAGTTAAGAGGATCCCAAATTTGAGGCCAACTTTAGCAACTTAGTGAGACTCTGTCTTTATAAAATAAAAAATGGCCTGATGTAGCTCAGCTCTAAAGTTCCCCTGGGTTCAACCCTCAGCAGCAGCAATAATAAAGTAAGAAAGAAAAACTCAAACTCTTTAGTCATTATTCCTGAAACATTACCAACGGTAATTCATTGTATATCTAAAGGGGAACTGAGAATTCCTATTTCTTAAGAACAGCTTAGTCTGCCATTTACTGAAAACCTGCCACGTGTGCAATACTGTGTTAGTGGGTACAAGCATGAAGTGGTCCATGCAAGAAATCCATTTCTGATCTGATTGACGAAAAAGCCTTGTAAGAATATTGGTAAGGATGATGATGAATTGAAGATGCAGCTTGTGCCAGAGACTGTACTAATGTACTCCTTACAGTAGTTTAAATAGGTTGAACTAACATGTCATTTTAAGAGAGATATACAAGATTCTATGGACACAAAGAGACTACATTATAAGCCTTGCACCCTGAAGACCATTCAAGGAGTAAGTGGTCAAATTTGAGGTAGTATGTACCTGCGAAACACAGTAAGACCTGGAACTGAGATTCATATTTTCAAAAATTAATTTTTCAAAAATTAATCTTAATTTATTTAGAAGATAAAAGTTAAAGAGAAGGCAAAGTTATTAATCAGACAAAAAAATGCTTCCTTGGGGGACAAATTTTTATAATCAGTAATTCAATCAGTTTCTCCACACATTAGAAAAAAAAGAAAAGCCTTTAGTTCTTAAGAATTATAACAAATGGCACACACATCTTGCTGTATCAGACTATTAATAATTTATAACACTGAAGATAAAAATAGGCTCTTGTTTCTGAATGAAATCCTGTGGTAAATACACTTAAAACAGTGCATTCAATTTTTTTTTGTAAATATAAATTCTCACACTACATTTAAAACTATAGCCTTAAAAAGTATGGAAAATGAGACTGTTTAATATTCTTCACCCAGGAGGAAGAAAGGCTCTTGAGCTAGAAATAGAAAAGAGTGACCATCAGCAGCACGTATTTCCTGAGGAAAGATTAAGGGCATCCCACTTCCCTGCAGCTCCGCGGCTTACACTTCAGCCTTCCAGCCCTCTAGGACTTACAAACTGGAATGTGTTTTCCCTACTCAGGAGAAACAACAAAGTGAATTGAAAATGAGAAAATAAGACTGAGAATTAAAACTTGAAATAAAAATATAACAGTTCAGCAAATAGATAAAGGAAGGCAACTTAAATTGTCAGAATGATGCAGACTCAGATGGCTGGAGGCACACATGTTTCTAACAGGTAATGTGGACCTGTGTCTCGGACCTGGTAGGAACCATGGTAACTGGAATGAAGGGCAAGACCCTAGCCTCACTTACAGAGGACTTTCACAATTCAGTCCCAATTAAGTAGATATGGGAAGGAGCCAGATTTCGGATTTTTTCAAGAAAGGCTACAGATCTGAGTTATTTTCTAAATCTTAGCTTCTCTACAGTATGAGACAAAGAAAAGCTTTTGAAGGCCAGTTGTGTCCCAAGGGACCCTTTGGCACAGCAATAGCCTGATGGATTGAAACAATATGTCAAACAGGTAGGACATAGCACATACAAGGCAAATAGGTAAAAAGTAGACTCAGAAGCAAGCACAGGCAGGAATTGTTCAAATAAGACCATCTGAGAATTAAGGTTTGAAATAAAAACAGAACAAAACAAAGGTAGATGAAGGCAGCTTCAACAGTCAGAATGATGCTAATCTGAATGGCTGGAGGCACACACATTGCTAACAGTAATGGAGACCAACCTCAGGCACCCGGTAGGAACCTGTGGACCTACCTCCCTAATGACACTAAACCTGCAAGTCCAAGAACAATCTGCACTTCTGATTCCATGTTCACCAAGCTGATTTCCAGTTAGAATTTGGGATCTCCTCTAGCATGCCTTCATGGAGAAACTTACTTGAAGCTTGAGGGACTTGAGCAACTCAGCAGCTCTCTCCCATTATAAATGTTATAATATTAATGAACAGACTGGTTAGGGATTTCCTCACTTGTGACTGGCCTCCAGACACAAGTAGGACTGGAGCTGCTCATCCCCAGCAGTTTTACTTCCCTTGTAAATGGAAGCATTGGCATTCTGATCTTGTGCATCAGTTGTATAAGCTTAGGGTGAATCCAGCTCTGGAGGAGAGATGCTTTCTGACTCTGCTGACTAATAAGGTTTCTGGGCCCATAACCTTTGGGCCAAGCTGTGGACAATGGCAAATACTCTTACACAAAGACAGTCTGCAAGGTCTATTGGGATCTTCAGTAATTTACCTTATTCCCTTACCCTCACTCTAGCTCATGGCCATCAATTTCAGAGGATCCTTACCTGGGTTTCTAGATGTTCAAAAAGGACCTAGAAATGCAAAGTTAAGAACCGAAGATAAATCCCCATGGACAGAGACATAACGTTCACAGGAATGAGAATGGGTAATCCTTGGCACAAGGGAGCAGGCATGGTGCTATGTGCTTGCCATTGACCATACCATTTAATCTTCCCAGAAACTCTGTGAAGCAGGCATTGCTTTAGGTGATTAGTCCATTTTACACAGGAGAAAACCAGCACTTACCAAGGTTAACTGGTCACATGTTACAAGCAGCGAAGTTGGGCTTAGAACCTGCACCCTCGGACACTACACCATGATGTCCGTCTACTTTATTTCAACTTTTTTTTTTTTAACACCAAACATGCATTTTGCACTTATTTATGCCAAATGCTTTTTTAGCCAATTTATTACTATTACTTCATTCATTACTCATAATAATACTATGAAATGGATACTAAAATATTCTATTCTGATAAAGAAACTGAGACAAAAAGACGTTAGGTATTTGGCTCAAGATTGTACAGCCAGTAGATGGCATAACCAGGTCTCAAACTCCAGAGGGCAGCCTCTAAGACTTTGTACTATTCCATTGAGAAGTGAAGATTCCAATTTCAAATATTAATTTCAATACTACTCTAATTTTTCAGGAAGATGGATGGAAACACAAGGTAAAGGTATTTCTCCTTATGCCATATCATTTCTCTTTCTTACACACCAATTAGAAAAACCATAATTCTTCTGAATTTAAGAACTATAGAATAAGTAATCACCATAAAACACTATAGGCCTAGAGACAATTATGTTTAGGAGCTATATCCATGGAGGGTGACAATTTAAGTCTGCTTTTTTTCCTCACTACTGCATGGAAAATTAAAAGAATACTTTTCATTTCTGCCTCTATAAATCCTGAGAGGTAAAGATTGGAACACTTTTGAGAAATGTAAAATGAAGCAAATATTCCAGAGTTTAATTTAAAAGTCATTTCTCCAAAAATGAAGGAAGTTTAATTTGAGAATAAAAATTCATTGAACATAAAGTAGTAGATGTGGATATCTCCTATTTCAGGCCAATCTTTCTGTTCTATTTAAAAAGGAACTTTTGGATTCATAAATTCTTAACTTTTATTAAGAATAATACTTTGGAATTAATTTGGTAGAAACAACAACTTCTGACTCATTACAAATGTGAAGGAAACTTTTCTAAACAGTGAGGCCAGGCCTTCACTGGTTCCTATCCCACTCAACAGTCCAGTTAGACCCTCCCAGTCAGGGGCTAAGGAGCCACTCAAGCCGGAGTCAGGTCTCTTCCTTTAATGTGCCTTATTCATTTCCAGGTTGATTTAGTTCATTAGCTGCTTCTAGAAACCATCATCTTGGCAGACAGAACCAGCTCACTAAAGTGGCACTGAGCAAGGGATAATACCTATGATACTTTTTTCCTTCAGCCCTCTCTTCTCCACAATCATTTTCGCTCAAAACAATATATATAGTCTGATAATCAAAACAGCTCACTCGCCTAGCAGCACACCTTTCCTAACCTTATATTTCACAGCATTTTCAACACAGTGCCACACTCAAGCCTCTCCCATGCACCTCTATTTTCTTCTTCATCTCTACCACTCTTCCTTTCTTTCATTCTTTTAAAAATCAAAAAGTGGTCTTAAAGCAAAATTTTAAGGCAGTCTGCACGGCAGTTATTATGCTTTAAAATCAGAGTACAGGCATAAATTATGTCTATGCTATGCCAGTTATGTACTGTCTGCTTAATATTGTCATCATCATTCTTATATGTTTAATATTGAATCATTTGACTTTGAGGTGAAAAATAATTTAAAAACTTAGAAATATAAATTATCTTTCTTTTTATCCAATGCCAATTTTGTTTAAAAGTTTTATACTAGCTCTGGAGGCAAATCAACTAGAAATTATATTTGATACAGACTCTTGATAAATTCTCTGGTCTTTTCTTTTTAGTCCTCTTTGCAATGTTCTCCTGTCCCTTAAATGCTACTGCTTCAGAATCACCAGTCCTCAGTCCTCTGTTTTTCTTGCTAGAAAGCAGATGTCCTAAACTCCATGAGGTAGAACAGGTGTTCAGCACACAGTGGAGGCACACCTGGGGCACTTGCTCACCTATCCAAACGTGCTGTTATTCTTAGTATTGCCATATGGGATTGCAAGCACAGTGTGGTCAGATTTTCTCATTTTTAAAGACCATGTAAAATATTTAATTTTTTAAAAAATATTGCCATAATGCTTTGGATGTCCACATTCAGCCTGAGGAGCCCAGTTTAAAATGACATTTTTTCTATATTCAGAGTAATCTTATCCAGGATATGGTACTAATTACGACTCCTATGCAAGTGGTCCCACACCTGTTTTAACCCAGGTCTGAATTTGTGTGTCTGTGTGTAATATCACTATATATGTAAATTTAAAAGTCACTGAGCCTCTCTGCCTTTGGTAATAGGAATCAAAGGTGACTATTATGTAAACGAAACCTGTGTCCAGAGGGGTTTATAATCAATCAAATTATTTCCTAGACACCTCCACCTGGATATGCTCCCGGTATATCAAACTGGGCTTTTGAAATTTTATTATTGTCACCCTACTCCACATTGTCCCCTCCTACTAACAGACCTTGCCTTGATGCCTCCTTCCTTACTCCTAAGGACTATTGCACAAACCAGCCACCTGGAATTCATCCAGGACCTTCTCTTACAACTAACAGCCCATCAGTCACAAAGGCCTGCTGCTTCAGCAACCTGTAGACCTCTCATTTCCATGGCCTACTTTCCAGACCTCAGAAAACTTCCCTATGCAGAGTTACTTGCATAAATGATTGCAATTACTTTTTGTGGCAATTTTTAAAACATGCCTAAAATTGCTTATGACACTCCTATTCTCAAGAGGCAGGGTTTATGTCCTTTCCTTTTGAAATTTAGTTGGCTTTTGGGACTGTTTTGATCAATAAAGAATGACAGAAGTGATGCCCAGTGACTCATCAGGCGAGATCCTAAAAGGTGTGCAGATCCTGCTTACTGGAACAGCCTCCCTTGAAGCCTTCAGCAGCCCAACTGCCTGGAGGCTAACTTGCTGGGGGAAGCCCAGTTGGCATTAATAGGGGAGATGGGGTCCTGAGAGAAAGAGAACTGCCCAACTCTCGGGTTTTCTGAGCTTCTTTGGTTTGTCCCACAACAGTTTCAGCTCTGAGCCCCTTCAGAATGCAACTACATAAAAGATGCTGGGCTAGATCTTTCTAGGCAAATCTTTCACATAATTCTGTATAAGCTTCAAGGAGGCTGTCAGGAAGGCCTCAAAGGAAAATGTCACTGGGACTTGGAAGCAATGGTTTCCCTTGTAATACAGAATCATACAATTTGACAAATGTTGATTTGTGGTTATGTGGAAACTCAAAGTAAATTTAATGATTTAGTTGAAGATATCTTTGTGTTTTTTGTTAAATTTTTTGTTTTTCTGTCTATAATAAATGGAAAAGGAAAGACATGAACTAAAGAACAAAATTGTTGAGTTTAACAAAAACAAACAAATACATGTTTTTTATTCTTGGCCTCACTAAATAGTAAACTATTCTCAGTTTAAGGAACAATGTTAGGTCAAAGAGACCAACAATCCAGGATGATATTATAAGATCTTTATTAAGACTTCAGAAAAAGGGGCTGGAGTGGTGGCTCAGCAGTTACAGTGTTTGCCTGGCATGTGTGAGGACAAGAGTTTGAATCCCAGCACCACACATACAACAAAGTGTTGGAGCAACGAAAGCCACATTAAAAACCAAATAAAATTTATTCTTTGTCCCTCTCTTCAAAAAAAAAAAAAAAAAAAACTTCATAAAAATATGTCAGTGTCTCTTCAAACTTTCAAGTTTTTAAGGTTGACAGTGGCTCTCCAAGAATCTTAATAGCATATTCCATACATTCTCTCCATTAGACAACTTGGTTTCTAACTTTCTTAAGGAATTCTCTCATAGGGAGCCTAAAGTAAAGAAGTACTTACCTTGAGGATATCAGTGGATGTGGATTGATAGATAACCCACTAAGTATTTAAGAGAATTGTTCTGGCGTAAGAAGCACTAATTCTGTACTAAGACATAGGGATAGTACAAACTGAAAGCAAAATTTGGACATACAACATTTTATGGGCAACAAACGGGCCAAGAAAACCATTTAGTTACAAATGCAGTGCTTTCGTTGTTGTTTTTATTGTTTTAATAGAAGATAAAAGCCAACTCAAAGGGCAAAGCCCACAGGATGAAATCCAGAACTGCAGAGGACAATTCCCAGAAGGAATACTAAACACTAATGAAGAAACTAGCAATGGGAGCCTGGGTGGACATCATGATCAATATGGGATCAAGACTCTGTGAGTCTCCCGATTCCCCTCTCTTCAGTGGGAATTTCTACAGCAGTCTACCTGAGCCTGTCCTGCCACTGAAAACTGGGGTATACGGGTGGTAACCGATAACTGTCTCTTCGTTCATGGTTCATCAGATTGAGAAGCTGTACCCAAAGAACTGTATACAAAGAACCTAATCTTCACTTGGTTCCTAGATATAAAATACTAGACTTAGATTTTAGGGTTTGGGGATGAGTTGGGTCTACTTTGCATAGGAGAGTGATTGAATTATAGGTGTACAATTATAGAAGATTGTGTTTTCCAAAGATGGTCTCAAGAGTCTCTCCATTCCATATGCTTTTCTTCAAAGTGACTTTGACACTCCTCACATCAAAGGTGAGATCTGGGTTTCTTTCCCTGAGTCTGGACAGGACTGCGATAGTAGCAGAAGTAAGGCTATGTGGCTTCTGAGGCTAGGCCATGCTACTGCATCCATCTGGTTCTCTTTAGGGTTTGCTTTCAGATCCAACTCCCATACCACAAGGAAGCTTAAGCAACCATGGAGAGGCCCACATGGAGAATAACCCAGTCCCTCTGTCTAAAGCCCCAATCAAGCTACCTGCCAAGGACCAGCACCAACTTGCCAGGTGCTTGATGAATCACTTTAAAGAGGATCCTCTATACCTCAGCTGAGTGGTGCTGCCTGGAGACCAGCTACCCTTGCCAAGCCCTGCCAAACAGCAATGAGCAAATAACGCCTGAAGCCACTAGGCTTTGGAAGTGTTGTGCATCAATGAAGAGCGCTTTTATATTGCTTTTCTTGCCTACTGTCTTTTATTCTCATTCCCCATGAATCTTTAGCAGATAAATCTGTTCAAGTCATGCTTTAGACCTTTCTTTCTTCCCATTGGAGCCTCTGCCATGAAACTGTAAAGACCCAGAGGCCATGAATGGTTTCTTAACACTATAGTAGCATTAAAAATTCACTGAAAAATATTATCAAAATACTTTGTTCCTGGAACTTTAGTAGAACCAACAATGGAATCTTGATTTACAAGGTATGAATTTTATGAACCTGAATTACCAAATTAACAATACAAATTTTCCTTTAAGAAATTTAAGGAAAAAATTATTTAAAACTTTCAGATGCTGAACTAGTTTATACTTACACATTGAGAAATGCTCCTTTAGAAAACACCTTGTGACTCAGTAAATATGGTGTGAAAAATCACCAAATGTTTCTTCATAAGCAGATGACATGTTGTTTTGCCTAAACTTGAATAATCTGATTTTGATAAATACTGAATAAATACGTAGTAGTCTACTTTATCACATGAAAGTATAGAATTATAAGCAGTTCCCCAAATCCTAAGAATAATATAGCCTATTACAATTTCTGAGAATTTCAAATTTTTCCTTTAAAATAACATATTCTTTTTTCCTGAATATCCTTTCACTGTTTCTATAGCAAACTCCCCCTGTAACAGATTCTTATGTTTGCAGCTTTTGTTTTTTTGTTTCCTTGTCATTACTTCCGTCCAAGGCAGACTATTTTCTCTTTTATTATCTGTGTTAGGTTTTTATAACAACCCTTTCCTCCAAGGAATTTAAGGTGTTTAGCATGAAGAGGTTTGGGAGTGGGGGGTTTTGTTTCAATGAACTATACGAAAAAAGAAGAACAAAGAAGGAAAAGATCACAGGGTAAGGAACAGAGTAGCATCCTTAGAAGTCAGTAGGGGTTGGCTTATTTGTAAATCAGTGAGAACTCAGGGAATTAGGAACGTAACTATCCAACTCTGTTAACTTTGTAGGGCACCCTCACCTTGGGAGGAGAAGGAGCCCTGAGCTTCCCTCCTTAGGTTGATTTCTGGATCCCTATACACAGGCTTTACTTCTTCTAGTCTTTCATGTTATAGTAATTTTTTGTGTTATGATAACTGCTTAAAAATTGAGGAGTAGTCTCTGTTCATTGTTTACTTCATCCTATTTGGGCAAAACCAAGAGTGGCAGACACTGACTCTTTTTGACCTGAGCTGTCTATAACCCCCTGAGGAAATTAACGGATGCATGAGGTGAAGGAACAGGCAGTGGTGTTGACAGTGGATTGGAAATATCAGGAGACACAGAGTGCAGTGAGAAAAGGTTGTGGGTTCTCATTCCCTGTGGGGCAACAAGGCTTCCAACAGGAGTGTAGTAGGGGATATTTAAGTAGGTGGGACCTTAGACACTTTGAATGGGGACTCTGAGTTAGCACTAATCTGATCTAAAGATGGTGAAGAAATGTCATATTTATCCCCTGATTGTGTTGGAAGAAACTCACTCAACAGTATCAGTTTTTATTTAGGGGATGGGAGGAATAGAGCATTTCAACAACTTTTTTTTTTTTTTTTAAGAGAGAGGGACAGTGAGAGAGAAAGAGAATAACAACTTTATTGAGTTTTTCACATGGCCTTAGTTGCTCCAACACTCAGTTGTGTACGTGGTGCTGGGGTTTGAACC
>PVKS010025715.1:0-29523 GCA_004027875.1 Aplodontia rufa | reverse complement strand
ATTAACTGCTGAGCCAATACTCCAGCCCCCAAGACCACATTCTTTTTTTTTTTTTTTTTTTTTAAGAGAGAAGGACAGTAATAAGAGAGAAGGAAGAGAGTATCAATTTTTATTGAGTTTTTCACATGGCCTTTATTGCTCTGACATTTAGTTGTGTACATGGGTGCTGGGGTTTGAACCCGTGTACTTGCCCATGCCAGGCAAGTGCTGTAACCACCGAGCCACCACTCCTGCCCCCAAGAACATATTCTTAAAACAATTTTTAACAAGTATTTCAGAATTAGGGGCTGGAGCGGTGGCTCAGCGGTTTCGGCGCTTGCCTGGCAAGCACGAGGACCCGGGTTCAAACCCCAGCACCACGTACACAACTGAGTGTTGGAGCAACGAAGGCCATGTGAAAAACTAAATAAAGTTGTTTCTCTCTCAAAAAAAAAAAAAAAAAAGAACTAAATCCAGGCTTTTCAATAAGGATAAAGTATTTACAATGGCTCTCTGGTGCCTGTCAGTGTGTGGCTCTTTAACTTCATATACAAGATTCCTGGTAATAGCTTTAGCAACATAAACCCTCTGGCTTTAGTCAGACTCATTTCAAGAGCAGACACTGCTGTTGACATCTTCATGCTTTTTACTTTTGCTGCTCACCCCAAATTCCCCTAAACTCTCCATTCTACACTTGACCTGAGTATTAGTTCCTGTAGGGAGAATTTGCTAATTAATGTTGCTATTTCCCCTTCATTCGAGTCCTGTAACATTAGTCTGTCTGTAGCACAGTCTAAAACTTGATTATTTATGACTGTTTCCCGTATTTTGCCTACCCACATAGAATGTTAGCCTGTCAGGAACAGGGAACAATATACTTTTCTTCTTATGAATCACAGTGATACACTTGTGAGATATACGTTTTAAATAAAAACCTATTGTTTGAATTTAGATTTGCAGACTAACCGAACTCTAGCAGCCACATCACGGGGGGTGTCCATTTCATCTGGAAACATCTCTTCCAGCCTTTCTTGTTTATATTTCTCTAACATTTTTTCCTCAGCCGCTTCATCCATTTTCTCATCATACAGGTCATCATGCACAGACTCCCCTATAGTCATAGTTTCACATTCTTCCTCCTCCTCCTCTTTTTCTTCACTAGCCTCATCCTGCAAAATAAAGGATTACAGTTATTTCAGAAGAAACCCCTGTCTCTACCCCAAAGACCACTGAGCTACAAATAAAATAATTTCACTAGTACCTAGTCCCAACCAATATAAAATGCTAATAAAAGAGTAAACCAAAAAAAAGTCTCATTCTCAGTATCTAACTATACAGAGTCCTCAAGGTCAGAACTGCACTTTGCCTATTTGGAGTTAGATAGAAAAGTGGGCTCAGGGCCAATTTCCTTACCTGAGAATCCTCTTCCAAAAAATCCTGTTCTGTATCATTATATTCATCTCCTTCCCCACCACTTTCACCACCTTCATCCAAAATCCATTCAGCTTGGTAACTGGATGTTCCTCTGGGGACCTTCTTTACCATCTTGGAAGTTTCCTTTAAATAATCTGTAAAAACCCAAACAAGTTTTACACCTTATCACTCTAGATATTCTCACTTACATGGGATGATACTGCTGCCAATACTGGAAACTAGCAGACACTACGAATAGAAGAGATTACTTAAAAAATTTAATTCAGGGGGCTGGAGCGGTGGTTCAGCGGTTAAGGCACCTGCTTGGCATGCCCAAGGATGCGAATTCAAACCCTAACACCACATACACAACAGAGTGTCTGAGCAACGAAAGCTACATTAAAAACTAAATAAAATTGATTTTCTCTTTCTCTCTCACTGTCCCTCTCTCACTTAAAAAAAAAAATTAATTCAGGGCTGGAGCAGTGGCTCAGCAGTTATGGTGCTTCCCCAGCACCACGTACACAATGAAGTCTTGGAGCAATGAAAGCCATGTGAAAAACTAAATAAAATTCTCTCTCTCACTGTCCCTCTCTTAAAAAAAAAAAAAAAATCAGCTCCCTCACAATTAGCAATACTTCCAAAGCTAAATAAACCTGGCAAGGGATCTTAAATTGTGTGTTCATTATAATAAAATAACAAATAATTTTTAAAAACAAAGCAAAGCTGAGTCCAATGTTTGTTCAGTGTAATTATACAGCATTTGGGAGTGAGGAGAGGTGTCAGAATTTCAACTCTATCCTCATCCAGCTCTTGAGGGCGTGACCAGCTACCCTGTGAACATCTAGACAAAACTCACGATTCCAGGTTAGATGAATAGCAAATTTGCCACTACCAACCATTTGCCTCACTCAGCTCCTCCTCAGTGGGCCAGGTTTGCTCCCCTTCCATTGGATCTAGAATAACCTCCGTTTGCAAAGACTCCTGTCTATCAGGATCTGCCTTCATTAGGACCTTAAGATCTTCATCCATGTCAGATGCAACATCTGAAGCACAAATCTGAAAAAAAAAAACCAAAGCAGATGATGGCCAAACATTAAGCAAAATCTAGTAGTAAACCAAACTCACTGACCATAAAAATCCAGAAATTATCAGTTGTCATGTAGATGAATGAAACCATCAAAATGTGCCACAATTTTTCAAATGGACATTTCCTAGCATTTAACTCTGTACTCCTGCTTGACTCTTGAGGCCTTTCAAAATCTGGTCTTAATCCTACTCACTGATTATATCCCTCACACCTATCCGGTTGCTGTCATAAGAATTCAAAGAAACCCTGTGCTTCGATTACATCCCTCACACCTATCCGGTTGCTGTCATAAGAATTCAAAGAAACCCTGTGCTTCATTACTGTCCCGAGGCTCATATAATCTTTATCTTCTAATATTCTTTCATCTCTGTTCAACTCATAAATCACATTCTTCCTTCTCAACACCTGTCTCAAATCTGATCTCTTCTATGAAGCTTGCTAGTCTACTTTTTCAACTTCTGTAGCAGGTCTGTACTTCAACCACATCTAATATCTTATTTCATAGGCATCTGAGTTTTTTATAATTCAATGAAGTTCTATGTCAGGGCCAATTATAGTGCAAGGTATCTAGAAAATGCTGCATAAATGATTTAACAACATATTTGTAACTGACTGTTGCCTGACTTCAAACTAACAGCCTCCTCATTGGCCTCAGTGTGCAGACTACCTTCCCTCAATTTAAATTTCCATCCTGTGCCAATTTACATGTAGATACACACACAGTACATGCTTCTAAAACCCATCAATTTTGGAGCCAGGTGCAATGGTACATGCTTACAGACCCAGCTACTTGGGAGGCAGATGCATGAAATGGCTTGCGCCCAGGAGTTAACGACCAGCCCAGGAAACAAAATCCCATCTGGGCGGGGGGGAACCCCAAAAACCAGGTTGTAGCTGTGACAGAGCACTTACTAACTAGCATATGTGAAGCACCAGGTTTAATCCTTAGCACCATATGCAATTAAATAAATAAAATAAAAAGGTATTCTGCCCATTTACAGTTTAAAAAATAAATAAATAAAAGTCAATCTTACCTCCATTGCCATGCCTGGGTCTTTCTGGGATTTCACCACTTTAGAGTTTAAAGGGAAAGGGTCCATGGGAGCATCTATCTGTTTCATTTGGAAATCACCATGTCCAACAATATGCAATAAGCTATTTACATTCAGAGCCTGCCCACGAACATAGCCTGAGATTTTCAAGGTGCCCACTGAATTATTCTCTTCACCAGGCACAAAATCAGCAGCGTGGGTAAACAGATAGGCTCGTCGATCTCGAAAAGCAAGATGCCTTTGCTTTTGGTTAGCCAACTGCCTAAGCAGCATTGCCGCTTCCTGTTGAGTATCTAACAAGAGGAGTCTGTCATCAGGAAAGCGCTTCTCCACTGCTTTACTTAGCTTCTTTTTGACATCTATTTGTTTCTTCAGTGGGAGGCCAGAAACTCCCTGGACAGCCAGTGCTGTAAACAAAAGAGAAAGGGCTTCATAACTTATTCCTCTAGTATATGAAAGTCCAATGTAGCTCACCAACAATCTAAAGAGTTCTAATGAGATCATTAGGAAACCCAACACTCACCTACCCTAAAGAAATATCAAAGTGAAACGAAATTTCATAATCTTTCTCTCAACAGCCGACAGCCAAAAGTTTGGGGGAAAAAAAATCTTAATTGGCAATTTACAAATAAATGACAAAGTTTAATTTCTACATGTACATTCCATACCAGCTGAATACAGTCCTCAGGTTACTGAATCAAGTGCCAAGCACAGTGCCTAGAAAATCTTAAGGGAAGCATTTGCTGGGGGCTGGAACAGTGGCTCAGCAGCTATTGCGCTTGCCTGGCATGCATGAGGACCTGGGTTAGAACCCCAGCACCACATACATAATGAAGTGTTGGAGCAACGAAAGCCACAAGAACACCTAAATAAAATTAATTCTCTCACCATCTCTCTCTCAAAAAAAAATGCTGGGCTGGAGCAAGCAATGACTTAAAAGTTGTAGGGCGTGCATGCGCAACGACCTGGGTTCAAACCCTAGCACCACGTACACCAGATGAATAAATAAAATTCTCTTTTTCTCTCTCTCTTTAAAGGATAAAGGTGAATTCACTCTCTTCTCTGGCTTCCAATACTCCCAACTCACTTACTATAGGTGGGAAGACCCTGAGCAAAGAGGCAGGAAAGGCAGTAATCGCCAGTGCTGTCCCAGCCTTCTAGTGGATCAAGGAGGAAGAGGATGGTATCAGCCACTTTAGCCATGTCTAATACACTGTGCAGATCCCCTAGAAATAGAAGACACAATAAGAGGAGATAGTTGGCACCAGCATATTATTCTCAAGAAATATTATTGCTATTCGAACATAAGAATAGAAAAATATTGTATATGCTAACCTGGCCTTGCGGTCGTGAAAAACCACCGATGTTTCAAACGGGGGCACAAGAGCATAAAACTATTGGTGCTTCCCCATTCATTCAAGTGCACTGTTCCCAAGTCCCTATCCTGAAGAAGGCGAAACGCCTCAGGCAGGGAAATTTTATTGTGCAAAGCCACCACCAGCACTTGATGAGGAGGCCCATCCTTGCTACCCAGCTGTCTCTTCTCTGCCAGAACCTATAAACAGAAACGACCAGAAAATATATCTGTACTTATGCTCCAGTACTGCATTTCCAACAATACAGGTGTGTGGCTCCCCCGCCCTAACTAGCATTCTGGTTAACGACTGCATGTATGTGGGAGTGGGGGTGGCTGGAACTGGGACTAAAACAGAGAATCCTCTTGACCTGCAGGCTGGACATGTGCTCTAGGTTTATTCTTCTTCAGTTTCCTCCCGGATTACATTTTCTGTTGCGAAAGATTATCCGTCTAGAATGACAGAAAAACTGCACCATTTCCCACCCCCCACTCCTCTCACCGCCTCCTTCTTCTGCTTTCGAAGCTGGCTGGCGCGATGTCTCTGGTCTACTCTGCTAAGCTCCTTTCTCACCTTCTTGCACAGGATTTTCAGTTCTACACGACCTGAAGAACAGATGAAAAGGGGCTATTGTGCTGGACACCAGAAGTTTGTTCAACAAAGGGGCCACACTGCCTACCTCTGAAAGGGTCTTTTTTTTTTCCTTTTTCTTTTTAAAGAGAGAATGACAGTGAGAGAGAGAGACAGAATCAATTTTTATTGAATTTTTCACATGGCTTTTGCGCAGTGACACTTAGTTGTGTACGTGGGTGGTGGGGTTTGAACTCAAGTACTTGCGCACGCCAGGCAAGCATCACGACCGCCAAGCCACCGCTCCAGCCCCTGAAAGTCTTTAACGCAGGTCCCAGACCCGAGACTAATCAGTAGAGGCATGGGGAAAAGCAACTACATCGGCTAAACAGTCCTTCCTACACTGTCTTCTCACCTTTTCCGGCCCGTTGTGCGGATCCTCGACCTCGATGCCGCCCGCTTTTATGAGCTTTATTTTGCTGCTTCAGCGGACCGGAGCGGTGGGCCGCCATGCCGAGGTTCACGTGCACCAAGTCGCTGTACTTCCGGGTCAAGCCGACCGTTTTCCGGCCCACTCCGCGGGGGCGGGGTTCCCGGCACCCTCTCGCGAGAACTTCTCCACCTGCCTGTGGAGCGCTCACCACCAGAGTCTCGGCGGAGCTTTGGTGGGAACTTTTTCCACGCCGCAGTCTGCGGTTGGGAGCTTTAAAAGGCCGGATGCAGATTCTCGGGAATCGGGCTTCCGGTCCAGGAGGATTATTTTGTTCTCTGTATTTTGCACTATAAAGTTGCATCACGGGAAGAATCCTTTCATGCCAGGAGGCCATAAGTCCCTCCTCTCACTAGATTCGGGATTGCCTGTCCAGTTTTCACTGAGTAACCTTTTCTTTCCTCAATGCCCTTTAAGTTACAAGGCGAATAGCTTGGAAGGCGATTGTTTCACCTCACCGACCCTGTACAAGTTCCTATCAGTCCCTGTTATTCCAACCCGCGACCCCACCTCCCACAAAGTCGCAAGAAGGGCCAGACGTGATGTGGCAACCCTGAGGGTGGCGGGGGTCTGACAGTGACGCTTCTGCCCTCGGGCTCCAGTTCTCCGTAACTGGCGACTGCGTCTCCACTTCTAATCCCACAAACTTTGCAGCTTGAGGGCGACGGCTGACGGTGGGATTCGGAGGAGCAATGCGGCCAGGCGACGATCGCGGGCTTCCCCTTAAGCAGATTCGAACCGCAGGGGACCCAAAGCCTGGGCCGCAGCTTCCCGCTCTCTCTTCCATCTGGCAAACGAGCGAGTAGTCAGGGAGCATCTCGCTGGGTTGAGGCCAGCAGTGGCGCGCGCGGCTTTCCTCAGTGGCGGGGTCCAGGGCCAGCCAGGCGCTCACAATGCGGGTTCGCGCCCTCGGGGCAGGAGCGGGCGCGTTGCCATGACAGTGGTCCCCGAGGCGCGCGCCCGGGCCCGCCGCCCCCAGGAGCGCGCAGACTCCCCCGCCCCGACCCCCCCACCACCGTCGCTGTGCGCACCCCCCTGCGGCTGTGGCAAGGGGCCGGGCCTGCTGCTTGACGTCGGTGCGGAGCTCGGAAGATGGCTGCGGAGCGGAGCATCGGGCAGTGGCTGCGGCGGCGGTGGCGGGCGGGGAGCGCTGCAGACTGGGGCTCCGCCTTGCGCGTGGGGCGCTGAGCTGAGAGGCGCGGAGGCGGCGAGGGCGCGCGGGGGGCTTGGGGGCTGTTCGGCGCCGCCTCCCTGCCACCCGCCGCACCATGGGGAGCGCGGAGGATGCGGTCAAAGAGAAACTGCTGTGGAATGTGAAAAAGGAGGTAAAGTGAGGGCCTGGACCCCAGGGCTCGCGCGGCCCCCACCCTCGCGACCCTAGGGGCTGAAAGGTCCGCGGCTCGGGCCGGGCGGGGGCGGGGTCGCGGACCGGCAGCGGCTCCCGCCGCTCCCACGGACCAGGACAGCGCCCCTCGGCCCCAGGGGGCCCAGCTGGCGCTCCAGGGCTCGTTGGCTTCGCGGCTCCGCAGCTCCCCGCAGGTGACGGCAGCAGCGCCGGAGCTCCAGGTCGGGGGAGGGGTGGCGGCGATTTCTGGAGAACCGGAGCTGCCCATTCATTGCCCGCGCTGCCGGGGAGGGGGCGGGGCCCCGCGGGCCTCCTGCCGCGCGGAGTGGGGGGGGGGGGCGCTGAGCTCCCCGGTGACCCACACCCCCTCTGTATCCCTCTGGCAACTGAGTCGTGGCAACTGACACCCCGCAGTTTCTCCCTCCACGCCCACCTCGTTACCCAGAAACCAGGGTTTTGTTTTTATTTTTGTTTTTGATTTTTTTTTAAGAACGTTCATTTAAGACTCGCATTTCTTTCCCCTTTTGAGGGAAGCCCCCACAACAGGGAATAAAAAAATGAGGCCTCTCTGCTAACCCTCTTTACATTGATCCTGCTCAAAAGCCCATTTCAGTTTCGGTGGGTGAGGAGTTGCCCTTATGAATGACTCACCAGCATATGGGAGCTAAAGGCCGCAGAGTAGATGAAATGAATTAGGCCTCCTTTCTGCACCTTCCTCTGTGGCTATGATGCCAGACCTGTGAACTCAATGGCAGGGAACCCATTTGTTTTGCCCACTATGCTGTATCCAGTGCCTGGCATACTATAGGTACTCGGTGACTGGTAAATAAATTCACTGGTTTTGGAGATTGAGGTCTGGTGGGAAATTATGAATTTTGGAATAATTTGACCTAGTCCTGTGGACCTATCTGAGTCTTGATTTCTTCATCTTTTTAAAATAGGGATAATGCTACCTATGTCATACATAAAAATTTTTACTATGTTGGTTCCTTTACTCCTTAGAGTTTCAGGATTGGGGAAGTATCTAGGTTCTTATAAAACACTGGAAAACTCTTCATGGTTCTGCTTTAACTATGGAGTGGCTAAAATGACCTAACATTTGTTCCCTTCCCTCTCCTTGTCAGAGATGTAATTGAAGCCATCACTTTCCCAGCTTGTGTGAGAAGCTTCACTGTGCTTTTGCTGTGAAGTGATCAAGGAAGTATTTTTTTAAAAATTTTTAAAATCCTATATAATAGTGGGATTCATTCTTACAAATTTATACATGCACACAATTTTGTTCTTCAGAACCTCCCCTGTCCTTCTCTTCCTCCCTCCCCCTGTTCCCTGTCCTCTACTCTACTGTTCTCTCATGTTTTCATGAGATACACACACACACTCTCTCTCTCTCTCTCTCTCCCCCTCTCCTTTTTTTTCTCTCTAGCTTACACACATGAGAGAACAAAGGGTTTCTTAAGCCCGGGGTACATCAAATGAGCATTTAAGGGCTGGAGCAGTGTCTCAGCAGACATGTGCGAGGACCCAGGTTCAAACCCCAGCACCAAATACACAACTAAGTGTTGGAAAAACAAAGGCCAGATGGAAAAATAAAGTTGATTCTCTCTTTATCTCTCTCTCTCATTCTTCTCACTCTGCCCCTCTCTTTAAAAAAAAAAAAAAAAAGTAAAAGATGAGCATTTAAACCTCAACCCTCTCCTCAGTGATTATCCTCAAAAAGAAGGTAGTCTAGTGACTGAGAATTTCAGGAAGAATATAAACGTAAACAGAAAAATAGCTGTACCCAGATGTTGCTCAGATTATTGGTGTGATCCAAATTTGGGGGTTAGAGATAGAAAGATTTTTGAGAAGACATTGATTTTTTCCAATACTTAAAAAAGACTGCCTATCTTATTCCAAGAATGGTTCCTTTTAAAAGTGAGAAATGGGGGCTGGAGCAGTGGCTCACAGTGTTTGGAGCGCTTGCCTGGCATGCATGAGAACCTGGGTTCAAACTCCAGCACCCCGTATACAACAAAGTGTCAGAGTGACAAAGGCCAGATGAAAAAATAAATAAAATTTACTCCCTCTCTCTCTCTCTCTCATTTTTCCCCTCTCTCTCAAAAAAAAAGTGAGAAATGTGCATAATATGCTACAACTATGTATCTTCCTGTCAAAGGTTGACCTGCTTTGAACAACTTGCATTTGCCTTCCCCCTTTTGTGCTTAGTTTGCGGGAAAGCATATCCTTTCCTCTTCTACAGGAGACAAGGGGATAATTGTAGGCAAGCCTAGCCTTTCACAGTGACCATTAGTGTAGTTCTAGGATCAGCTATAGGTCCTAACCCAAAAATATGCCCCGCCAGCCTGCTTTAGGTGTCTACAGATCTTCAGCTGTGACATTAGGCTCTGTTTAATGCAACACCCTTTGGGAAATCATCTAGGAAGCTTTTAACAGCTTAGAGTTCCGATCCGTTCTGATCCACATTTACCTAACCACTAGCCGTGAGCAGTTCCAACAGGAAGGAACCTCCAGGTCCTTCCTTCCTTCCTCTTTTCTAGGCTTTGGACACTCTACCATTCTCCAAAGAATACAGTGCTGAGTGAGGGCCTTGGGAGCCAGAGCAGCATCAGAATACTACATGCCAGTCTAAAGAGTGGCTAGGACTTGTCCTGCCCAGGGCTTGCTTTATCTGTAAGATTTTATACTGGGAATGGGGAAATCCATGTCTTGAATCTCTTGTGTTAGTATTTCCCAGGACATAACAGCACTTGGCTTAAGAATTGATAGTAGCTGGAATCTCATTCATTACTGATGTGAGTGAAAATTAGTACAGCCACCTTGGAGAGCATTTTGGCACCGTCTAGTAAAGCAGAATATATGTATCAGAAATTCCTTGTCTAGAAATATAAATTTTAAAAAGTTAGCACATATGTTCACCAAAAGATATGTCCAGAATGTTCGCAGCAACACTATTCATAACGTCCCCAAACTGAAAACCACCCAAAAGCCAGTCAATTGTGATGTGTTTACACAATGAGGAATGAACAACCTACGATTATACAAGACATGAACAAATATCACAATCACACAGGCAAGAAAATGAAACTAGTCACGAAACACAACGTGCTGAGGTATTCCATTTATAAAAAGCATAAAAATGTGCAGAACTGATCTTTGATGTCAGACTAGTAAGTGCCCTTAGGTGGGAGTAGCGACTGGGGGGGAACATGACAGAGCAGGAGTACTTTAGGGTGTTAGTCACATGTTCTGTTTCTTGCTCTGAATGCTAATTTCACAAGAGTATTCAGTTTGAAAATTCACCAGGCTGTAAAATTATATATTTACTGAATGAAAATAAGCAGTAAACGATAAGAAAATTTCTTTTTAAAAAGTTTTTATTCGTCATTGTTATTTATGGTGGAAGGGATTAAACCCAGGGCCTTGTGTATGGCAGGCAAGTGCTCTGCCACTGAGTGTACCCTACCCCCTTAACTGTTTCCTTAAAAAATGATGTGATTAAAAAAAAGAAAGATGTGATTATTCACCTTATAAGGTATTGGGAAGCTTTTACATCCGGGGAAGAATCCAAAAGCATCAGGGTTTTTGAATTCTTCCCTGGATGTAAAAGAATGAAAGCTGTAGAGTGTCCGTGCCACTTTAGATGACCTACCCCTAACCCTGAAGAAGGGGAAGAAAACAAGGGGCAGATTGTTTGTCTGCAGCCTGTATGGAGACAATCTATCCCTAAAGGACAGAGTGTCTGCCCTTCCCCAGCTGAATACAGATGAGCAAGCAGCTTCCCATCTCTGTTCTCCAAGGTAGGAAGCTTCCACCTGAATTAGAACCTCCAAGCTAAGTGGTTGGCAGGTTCTGACATCTCTTCCTGATTCCCCCTCCACTGTGCTGAAGAAGTTTGCTTCCCCACCCGTCCTGTCCTTGTCATTTCTGCAAGTGTATAAAAAGCTAGACCGGAGGGCAGAGCCAAGCTATTTACCTGCCCAGAGGCATTTTTTTCCCCCTTGTATTTTCGGTGCCAGGGATTGGACCCAGACCCTTGTCCCTGTAAAGGACCCTCATCCCACTCAAGTCCTTTGATCAGGAATAAATAGAGGTAAAGAGTGCTGTCCATTTGTCCACAGGTGAAGCAAATCATGGAGGAAGCTGTCACCAGGAAGTTTGTGCACGAAGACAGCAGCCACATCATTGCTCTGTGTGGTGAGTGAAGGACACTGTACATGGTGCTGGGTTTCAAACCTGCGTCCTTGCGCATGCGCCAGGCAAGCACGAAACCGCTGAGCCACCACTCCAGGCCCTGTACGAGAAAACATACTTTTACACACAATTTACTTAGATTTCCAGGATTTATTTATTTAGTTAATTTTGTGGTACTGGGGGTTGTACCCAAGGCCTTGAACAAGCTAGGCAAACTTTCACCACTGAGCTATGTGCCCAGCCCTTTTTATTTTTAATATTTATTTTATTTATTCATCTCTTTATTTGTTTGTTTATTTTTCGGTCCCAGGGATTAAACTCAGAGCTGTTTAACTATTGAGCCACATTCCTAGCCTGTTTAATTTTTTATTTTGAGACAGGGTCTTGATAACTTGCTTAGGGCCTCACTAAGTTGCTGAGGCTGGTTTTGAACTTCTGATCCTCCCACCTCAACCTCCTGAGCCACTGTGATTACAGGCATGCACCACCATACCCAGCTACTTTTTATTTTGAGACAGGATCTCTCTAAATTGATGAAGCTGGACTCAAAGCTATGATAACTCCTGCCTCAGCCTCTCAAGTTGCTAGGACTAGAGGTGGCATGCTGTACCCACACATTGACCTTCCGTTTCTAAACTCCCTTCTTAAATATTTCTTTTATTTCAGTATGCGGGATCAAACCCAGGTCCTAGCACATGCTGAGCATATACTGAGAAGGCATGCTTTTGACAGCAGCTCAGTAAAACAGAGTTGCTCTTCCTATGAAACCAGCAATAAATGCTCACTGAGGGTTCCAAGTACTGTTTTCCATGCAGGGAAATGGCAGTAACAAGATGGACAATGTCTCTGCCTCAGGGAGTTCATTCTGTTGAGGGACACAATCAGGAAATGAATGTAGAGATACATCATATAATAATGGGTAGTGGTGGGCTGGGGAATGTGGCAAGGTGGTTAAGCTCTTCTGGGTTCAATCCCTAGTACCAGAAAAATAAATAAATAATAAATACTAGGTAGTGGTCAAGACTATGCAGGAAAACAAAGCAGAAAGCTGTGAGAGCATGATGGGGAGAGGCACCCTGCAGGCAGAGGCTGAATGGCACTGGGCTTTGAATCCTGGTGCTCTGCTTACTACTTAACATTTCTTTCTCTGGTGGTTTTTGTTTTTCTTTTTTTTTTTGGGTTTTTTGTTTGTTTGTTTGTTTGTTTGTTGGGTACTGGGGATTGAACCCAGGGACACTTTCTTTACCACTGAGCTTCATCACCAGCCTTATTTATTTATTTATTTAAATAAAATCATCTTTATAGTCTACAATCCCTTATTTATTTTGTGTTTTATATCCATTACACCATGGATTCACAGGGAATAAGTTCCAGCAGCTCAGGCTCCTTTCCATTGGTTCTCTCAAAAGGTGCTTTTCTGGGTGGAGCTTCAGCAGAACCCAGGCACCTTTCTTTTTGGCGTCCATCTTTTTCTGATCATTTTCCTTTACAGGTTTCAGGAAGCTGTCTTAACTCTTAAGGTGCTTAATATGCTCAATACACACATGAATTCTCTTGGCAAGAGTCTTGCCCTTGCTGCCTTACAACAATGCCAACAGCATGCTGGGTAACACTGTAGATTGTCCCATTTTTTTCCATGATAATATTTATGGGACTTTCCTTTTTGAACAGTACCCATTCCCTTAATGTTTATAGTTTTACCTTTCTTGTAGAGTCACATACATGTAGCCAAAGGAATAGCTCCATATTTTTTTTAAGAAAAAAAAAAAAAAAGAGAGAGAGGGACAGAAAGAGAGAAAGAGAGAATCAATTTTATTTAGAGTTTGATGTGGCCTTCATTGCTCTGACACTTCGTTGTGTGCATGGTGCTAGGATTCGACCCCTTGTCCTTGCACATGCCAGACCAGCACTGTAACCACTAAGCTACCCTTCCAACCCCAAATGCATGTTTTTTAAAAGGCCTAGAGAACAGGTTCCTCTCCTCTTTCCCTTTGTGTTCATCATCTTGGCAAATTACTGGAAGATGATCTCAAACTTGCTTGCGATCCTCCTGCCTCAGCCTCCCAAGTTGCTGGAATTACAGGTGTGTGTCAACGCACTCAACTTGGGTATGTTTCTTAATTTCTGTTATCCTTTGTTTGCTTCTTTAAAATTAGGGTGATAGGGGCTGGAGCGGTGGCTCAGCAGTTTCAGCGCTTGCCTGGCAAGCACAAGGACCCAGTTCAAACCCCAGCACCACGTACACAACTGAGTGTTGGAGCAACGAAGGCCGTGTGAAAAACTAAATAAAGTTGTTTCTCTCTTTCTCTGTCTCTCTCACTGTCCCTCTCTCTTTAAAAAAAAAAATTAGGGTGATAATTCACATCTCTATAAATTTTTGTGGGGATGGAGCTGATGCCTGTACATATTCCTAGTGTTAGAAGAGTTCAGAAAATACCTTTTTTTTCTTCTCCTTTGGGTATTGAAGCTGAGGCTAGGTTTGTAGGATTTGAGTTCCACTGTCTTCCGTTTGGATAAGGTTCCCAATTCTTTGAGATGATAAACTGATTCCCAGATTTATAAGGAGCAACCTAATCTCACCTTTTCTTGGCAGAACCTATGCTAGGGGGAAAAAGCTTGCCAGTGTTACAATAAGTAACTTTGAAGAATATTGAAACCCTATTCCTTGGGCTAGAGTAGTGGCTTAGTTGTAGAGTGCTTACCTGGAGTGTGCAAAGACCTGGTTTCAGACCTCAGCACCACAAATACAACTAAGTGTCAAAAAAAAAACTGAAAAAAAAAAGAGGAAAAAATTAAAAATTCATTGTCTTTCTTTCTCCAAAAACAAAACAAAACAAAACAAAACCAAAAAACTCTATTCCTTTCTACCTGTGCTGTGTTTCCTTGCGGTCAGCCAGTGTCTGTCATCACCAGAAGGCCTCAACAGATCACCTAGTTACGCATGGCTTAGTGCTAGGCTTTGTCAAAGCATGCACATTAGAGAAAACAGAATCAAGTAGTGCAAACAGCTTGTGCATAGTGCCATGTGTGAGTAACTGTGGGAGAATGAGGAAAAAGGTGTTAGAGGAAGATAAGCAGGAAAAAAACTGTGGGTGTCCCACTTTCAGGCAGTTTTGGTGAAAAACAACTGTCCGCTCTCCTCTAACAGGTCCAAGACCACACCCACCCCCTGCCCAGGAAGTAGTGGGGCTTTTGCTTTTGTCTCCTTGCTGGAAGCTAAGGGCTCTTTCCCGCACACTCAAAATGAACAATTTTTTTTAATGCTTTCTACTCACATCTTTATTTTATTTTAGAGACAGAGGGACATAGAGATAGAGGGGATGGGGAAGAGAGAATCAACTTTATTTTTTCATCTGGCCTTTGTTGCTCCAACACTTAGTTGTGTATGTGGTGCTGGGGTTTGAACCCCGGTCCTTGCACATGTCAGGCAAGCACTCAAACCACAGAGCCACCGCTCCAACCCCAAAATGAACACTTTTTGTACTTTCAGTTTTAGTTCCTGCCGTAGAACAAGGCCCCAAGTCTCTAGGGTTCTAAACTCAGCAAGAAGAACTCTGTTCTGCTGGTCTATGGGAAGTGGCTGGGGGCCAGGAATATAAACTTAAATACTACAAAAAATGTCCGTAAGTACCAGGTATGGTGATGCACACCTATAATCCTAATTGCTGAGAAGGCTGAGGCAGAAGGATTGCAAGTTCAAGCCAGCATGGACAATTTAATAAGACCTTGTCTCAGAATAATTTTTTATAAAGGGTTAGGAATGTAGCATAGAGGTATTGTGTTTCTGGTTTCAATCTCTTGTACAACTACCACCAAAAAAAAAAAAAAAAAAATCCATACATAAAGCTGGCCAGATGTGCAGATGTGAAACAGTAGACAGTGGCAGGGACTGGGGTGACCTGGATAGCACTTGTCGTGTGTAGAAGGACAGCCACTATTTAGTTTCTACAAGAATGTGGCCAGGCTTCCTATAGCCTGTTTTGTTTTAAAACCAGAGGAAACCAGAAGTCTAGGATTTTGTATGAAATTTCCCACTTTGTAAATGCTGACAACTAATTCCCATTTTGAAAAAAAGAAAATGTGTGGGCCAAACAAAAGGCATCTGCAGACCTTTGCCAGTTTGCTGCCTCTGCCATGGGCTCAGTACATAGTTACCCAGAAGCATATGAGCATCAGGGGGTGCCATTAGTATCAAGCTACATTGAGCTGGGGCATCTGAGATTCACAGAGAAAGGAATCCTTTGTCAAAATTGGTTTTCCAAATTTGAGCTCAAAATAAGGTTGATTTAAAGCAGTGATTATAAACCCTTTTTCTCCCTGCCTGCAAGCCATTTCCATGCATGAAACCCAGTAGAATCATAACTAGGGTGGGTGTGGGAGTGGGGAAAGGAGGGAGGACTTAGTTATGTATTGATTGAAAAAAAAATGCAACCCCTCTAGGTTTTTTATTGTTGTTATTGTTGTTGTTGTTGTTTGTTTTTTGTTTTTAAGAGAGAGAGAGAGACTGTGAGAGAATCAATTTTATTCGTTTTTTTCGTGTGGCTTTGTTGCTCTGACACTTCGCTGTGTATGTGGTACTAGGGTTCAAACCCATGTCTCCCTGCATTCAGGCAAGCATGGGAACTGCTTCAGCCCCCACTCCTCTATGATTTATTGGAGATTCTGATATGCCAGTCTCTCTCCCTTGGAAAAATGCTCAGAAATGCATGTTTAGTCAGAAAGTGATCCAGAAATTTTTACTGGGTTTTGCTATTGTCCTAACCATATGGAAAATTTAGCTTCAAGAGGAATAGGATTGCAAAGAATGTGCTGAGATGAAGAAATGAAGGACATAGAGAGGAGAGTGGTGGCTCAACAGTAACCCAGGTTTATTCAGGAGAAACCTGCAGAGGCGGGACCCAGTGGAGTCTGGACCCCACCTGCCCCTTACAGCCTGATATAGATATAGAGGAAATGAGGGAGGAGGGGACCAAGGTGTGAGTTTTCTGGTCAAACTGAGTTTTTCAGTAGGGTGGCTTTTAGACTGAATTTTTTCAGTAGGGTGGGATCCTCTGATAAGGGTGGAGACAATAGGTTCAAATAAGGGCCTGAGTCTGCAGATTCACTGAGTAGCGGGTTTGCTGCCTGGCTGAATGGCTTCCGGTGATTTTCCATATTCATCTTTCTGGACTCAAAAGGGATATAATGAGTTGGGTTTATGATATCAAATTTTTATCCACTTAATGGGTAAACAGATATAAGTATTAATTCTGCCTAGGAAGGAGATTCCCTAGTTATAATTGAAGCAGCCAGAGAGGTGATGGGAGATACCTTGCTTTAGCTGGAGGCAGGCTCTTGTAGGGAAATTTTAACAAGAGTTTGGTGGGTGGTCACAGTGGGTTTAGAGATATCACACACTGTGGCTGACACCTCGGGGAGGAGAGCTGACAGGGATATTAGAGGAGAGGGAACTGGCATGAGTGGATAAAGGACTGTGGGGGCTAAGGTGAGTATTAAAATGAATGGGGGCATTGAATTTGATTAGGGTGTTCCTGCTGAGAATAGGAGTTGGTCATCTATGCGTGAGTGGTGCCTTGCATTCAGGCAGCCAAAAACAAAAAGGTTTTGCCCTAAGGTTTTAGTCTGGGGTGGAATTCCATTCTCCGAGGTCCCCATTTTCTATCTGCCTACAGATAATCTATCTCCTGCCTCAATTCCCATCTGAGGAGGTCCTTGACCACCTTTGGGGGGAAAGGGCAATGACCGATCTGGCTTTGTGGTGCTGGCAGTGGGGCGTTGGCTGTGGCAGTCAGGGAGACTCTCTAGAGGGTCTATTCTGGGGGCCTCAGGCAACTGCCTGGAGGGTCATTTTTCATGACCACCTGGTGCTTACTGGACTCTAGGTATCTCATACATCAGGGCAATCCAGAGATCCATGATGGTGGCAGTTGGCTGGTGACTGGATATGCTGTACATGTTGGAGGGATCATGCTAGAACAATAAAAATGCAACAAAACATTATTCTCTGCAAGCAATCAGTACAAAACAATCAGTGGAAGACCATAAAGATAATACTTACTAGAGCTTAGGGTATGCTCTGGCATGTTGTTTACTTGTGAGTGGAGGCCATTCATGGCTTTAGAAACATGAGTAGTGTTGCTAGGAACACTTTTAATTTTTATAATGGCACAGGTGTCCCCTTGAGTTGGGGAATGCCATCTGATTTCTATAAGATGGCTTAACTATTAGAACTGAACAGTCATACTAGTGAAAAACAGATTGCATTTACTCATATAAGAGGTTAGAGAAATTTGTGGATCTAAAATTGACTTAGAACAAACTTATGACTCTGGCAGTGTCTCCTGCAACCCTTTCTTTATAATCTCCCAGTTTAATTTACCTGTGGGAGAAATGACACGAGCATATATTTTGAGTTACATTAAAAGAATCAGTGTCTTTCCTTTTAAATGCCAGTGTCCTTCAGTTATAACTCTCCTGCCAGCTGTTTAGGACCCAGTTGGTCAAAACTGACTTTTTTGCCTATCTATTCCTAGGTCAGCTGAGATGCCTTAGGAGGCCACTGTTGGGGGCATGTGAGAGCCTCTTGGCTCCTTTAGCTTTCCTCTACTAGTGGTGCCATCTGCCAGGATGGGTCAGGGTCTTGCTGACCATAAGTGGCTTCCCTTGGAAGCATCAGGGACATTTCCCTTTCCAATGACCATCCTCTTTGCACTGGTTGGCTTAGAGAGGTCCCATTGTCCTCTGAGTTTTGGCTGACCAAACAAGGTAAGGGGTAAAATATCAACTTTTTCCTTAACCCTTTAATTTCCTTAACTTTGGTATTAAACAGGCCAGTTTCACCATTTTTTTTTTAAGAAAGGGGAAAGTGAGAAAGAGAGAAGCAATCTTTAATTTAGTTTTTCATGTGACTTTCATTCCTTGGACACTGTTGTGTACGTGGTACTGGGGTTTGAACTCACGTACTCATGCATGCCAGGCAAGCGCCATAACCGCCAAGCCACCTCTCCAGCTCCCAGTTTCACCAATCTTAAAGTGGGAGTACTATGTTACAGTTCTATAGTTACCCATTTTGTTTAATTAGGATCAATAACAGTGCTTGAAGTTAGTATTATATCATGTCTGTCCTGTAGGTGATGGGAGTGTCTTAAATCAGGTTTTTCTGTTAGAAGTAATACTTCTGCAAAACACTAATAGGCAACAGTTTTAACGTTTTTCAAGGAAAGTACAAAATGCAATTAGCAAGAATAAATAGATTCAATTTTACTTTGGAACCATAAGGTGAGAGGCTGAGTCGTAGCTCAGGTGAGGTTGAGCTCTTGACAAATATTAAATGTTTTATTTCTGAAACTAATCTTGGCCTCTTAAAAGTATTCTACAAAGTTCTCATGTATTATTTCCAGAGTCTCTCTGAATATACATTTAGGAAGCAGTGTTAATGATCAAAAAAAGACTTAGTCAAAGCAAACAGATATAAGCCAGGCTTTCAAATGGCAGTGTGGCCCTTTTATGTCAGATACAATATATAAAAGAGAGCACTTATTGGTTACCTTGCCTGTAAAGCTACATAAACTTACATAGGATTTAGACAAAGTTTGAACATTTATTTGACCTTAAAAGAAACCTTAAATAGTTTTAACTGATTGTGCCAATTATATTCAACTTCACACACAGACTTTTGAGATTCACCCTCCGCAAACCTTTTACAACTTACTTGGACACTCTATATTTCTTCACCCAGAGACATTTCTTTCTTCATCCAGGAACATTTCTTTCATTCCAATTTTCATATCAAAGTATATTTCCATACCTATAACCTTTTATATCTCTTTCCTACTTGTTGACCCTTTTATAAATCTGCATTCTGACACAATCCTTATAACAATGTCTGACTTTTTCAATTACCCCCTCTTAATAGATCAGATATTTTATGCTATTTACAGTACTTTAATTGAAATACATCTGAAACCTTTTGTACTCTTTGTATATAGAATTACACCTGTTAGACTTTTAACTCTTAGTAATCTTGCTTTTGGTGACGACCCAGAAACAAAACAATCTTAAACTCCTTTTACCATTTACCAACAGTTTATATAAAAACACATTTTAAAAAACTCAAATAGTGTTTCTTTTTTTAAAAAAACAGAAGGACAGTGAGAGAGATATAGAGAGAGAGACAGAGAGAATCAATTTTTATTGAGTTTTTCACATGGCTTTGGTTGCTCTGACACTTCATTGTGTACGTGGATGCTGGAGTTTGAACCCATGTACTTCGCATGCTGAGCAAGCTCCATAACCACCAAGCAACCGCTCCAGCCACAAATAGTGTTTCTTGAGATAAACAAAAGATATTGCCTTCCTGCACTTCCAGTTTTACCAAGAATCCCAGAGAAGTTTACAGAGAGTCCCGCCTAGGTCCACCTTGACTTTTGATTGACAGCAAGATGACATCAGACCTTCAAGTCTTTACTGCCATGGCAATTCTTAAGTCACTTTGGTCCATGCTGACCTGTTCTAATTGGATTCTGGTTAGGAGGGACAGTCCTTATCTCCCTCAGTTTCAGCATCTGGTCTCAAAAGACTTCTCCTTCAGGGTAACTTGGGTTACTCCTATTAACATTATTTTGGGTCTGCATTTCCTGTGCAGATAATAGGTAGTTTGCTGAAGAATGTGACAGGCAGGCTCCCCTGCAGGTAAATTGCTTTTTGGAAAAGAAAGCATGTGAGGTCAGCACAGTGGACCCATTTGATAGAATTATTCTCTTATTCTTGTGTTCCCAACATTTACATCTGTCTTTCCCCTAACATTGGGGAAGGCTGCCATAAGACAAAGAAAGAGAAAGGGGTGACTCATTCACTGGTAGATTGACAGGTAGGATTTTGATTTAGGAGTCCTTAGATCATGCTAAGAAGTTGTTTTAAGGGGCTGGAGGGGTGGATTAGCAGTGATCAATAACCAAATTTCTTAATTAAAAAAAATTTCTGATCATTTGGGAGTTGAATATGCCATTTTGCGGCCAGTGACTGTTATTGTCCAGCTTATATTGGAGCCAAGCAATATTATAGAAGAACATCAGTCTTTCAGGCTTGACTGTATCTTGGAGACCCAGGATTTGGATATGTTTGGGAAGCACCCCAAGGGGGTATCTCATGGAAGCTTTTGTGGGATTTGGCCTGTGCTGGACAAGATGGATTCAGGAGCGCCCACAGGGACTCTGGTGAGAGAGTCACGAATCTGGAAGAGTCAGAGGGAGTCACCCAGTAGGTTATGGCCAGTGATGGATATGATGTCCAGCAACGTGAATGGTCCTTACTGGAGCCGCCAGAGGAAGAGGGAGAGAGAGAGACCAACCCGGTGGAGGTTAAGGGAAGGCCCAGAGGAGCCATCCTTGGTGGAACCTTGAAACGCTGGCCCCGGTTCAGACCATTTGCCATTTTGTTGTAGGAAGTTATTAAGATCTGTTAGTGTTTTTGGATCAAAGGTCCCGAATTTGGGCCATTGAGTCTGGTTGTCTTAATTTGTATTGGGGCCAAATTTGGGTGCTTAATCAGATAATGCGTTTAGGCTCAAGGTCAGACTGAAAGTGAAGAGTTTTGAAGTTTTTTAGAAGACAACCGAGGAGGAAGTCCTTAGGAATAGACTGTTTTGCCCCCATAATGGAGAGGTGTGACAAAGGTGACAGGAGAAAAGAAAGCGTCATCTGTTTGCTCCTTGGCACCCGATGGCAGTGTACCTGGGAGTAGTGGGTATCCCCAACTCTGATATCAAGGTGAGGATCCCCAGGGTCCATCTGGAGCTTCTAGCAGGGACCTTCGTGAGAAACCCAGAGTCTTACCTTTTCCAGCGAGTTGATTAGGATGACTGGTATTGCATGCAGGAACCAAATGGAGAATGGATCTGTGATCTGGAGGTCTGGGAGAGCAGCAAAAGTAAAGACAAGAATGAGGTTTCCAGAGAACACCAATAAAGAGCTCAGAAAAGGGGCTGGAGTGGTGGCTCAGCGGTTTCGGCACTTGCCTGGCAAGCACAAGGCCTGGGGTTCAAACCCCAGCACCACATACACAACTGAGTGTTGGAGCAACTAAGGTCATGTGAAAAACTCAATAAAGTTGTTTCTCTCTGTCTCTCTTACTGTCCCTCTCTCTTAAAAAAAAAGAAAGAGCTCAGTAAAGCTCTTGCTCCATTCATGAAGCAATGAGGCTACAAAAATCTCGCCCCGAAACGGTGGCTCGGTGGTTAAGGCACTTGCCTGACATGCACAAGTACACAGGTTCAAACCCCAACACCCACGTACACAACTAAGTGTCGGAGCAACGAAAGCCATGTGAAAAACTCAATAAGTCAATAAAAATAAGTTTAAAAAAAGTCAATAAAAATTGACTCTGTCAAAAAAAAAAAAATCTCGCCCCAGAAGGGGGTTGATTTTGGGTCAGGTTCCTGCTGCCATTTATCTGTAGCGAACTTGGAGGGTGCTCTGAATCTCAGATCTTATATGGAAGGAAGTAAAGAGGAGTAGATGAATTAAAGAGTTAAGGCAGAATTGAAAGGAAGAGAATGGGAGGGGGCAAAAGAGCTCCATCTGCCCATCCCAGGTTTCCGCACCACTATGTAAGGAAAGAGATGAAAAATGAAGGAAATAAAGAGAGGCGAGGGTGGTGGCTCTACAGTAACACAGGTTTATTGGGGAGAAACCTGCGAAGGCCCCCCCTCTCCCAGTAGAGTCTGGAACCCACCTGTTGCTTACAAAGACTTACTGTTGTGGCCTGGAGGTGGAGCTCAGTGGTAGAGCACTTGCTTAGCATGCCCTGTGTTTGATCCCCAGTGCCACCAAAAAACAAAAACCAGACTTACTATTACATCAAATTAATGCTTCATGTTTTCCCTGTGGCTTCATGAATCCCACCCCTACCCCTATAGGCTGGTCTCCCTTGCCATCTCCTCCCCTTGGAGAGAAAGGTGCATTTGATTTGTTCCTATGGGAAGAGCACTGAAAGTCAGAATGATGTAGCAAATTGTCCTAAGGTTTGCCTTTGAACCCCGCATCTGAAATAGTAATGCATGTTCTTGAAGAGGTACAGTCACTCCCTTGCCATCAAGAGATCTGAAGCAATTCAGGTAATTTAGGCATCACGGAAGAGCCTCAGAGAGTTGTGATTCCCTGGGCCTCCCCTTCCCTCTGGCTCAGATCTGGGAGTGTCTGCCACCACAGTATCTCTAGTTATTCTTTTGATTGGGCTCAGAGGTCATATCTTAACCTTTGGTGAGTAGAGAGAGGCTCCTGGTCTGGCAGAGCGGGTACTTGGGCTCTATCTTCTCACACCACACCACAGGTTGGTAGGTATTGGGAGAAGGGCCCAAGCCAGAGGGGCTAGCCCTGCTTCTTTAACTTCCCTACCCTCATTCTCTCAGATGGGTCAGCCCGAGGGTTGCTTCAGGCTGAGGATGAGCTGTAATGGGAGACGGGGGTGGAGTCAGTGGAGCTGGGAATAACAGGCTTTATTAACCAGCTCCCTTGTTGCTAAGCAGCTTCATTAGCCAGGAAGGTCTGCCCTGCAGTGAGCTCCTTCTGGGAATGGCAAGAAGATGCTAATGAACTGGGAGGGAAGCTGGTGCTGTGCAGACTTGCATTCTACCTGGGATACTGCAGCCAGAGATGTTTGAGCATATTCTGAGATCCAGACTCAAGACAGTTTTCAGCCTTTCTCTTTTCAGTTAAAGGGATTCCTTCGTCACACCTGCGTGATAAATTGCTCATTCCCAAGCTATCTTTCTGCTTTCTGTCCAGAAAGGATCAAGTAGGAAAGAAGGCCCTCTGGATGAACTGGTTCCTCTCATGGTGGGAATGCTTGTGGTGGGGCTCTGTAGCTGGACCTTTGGAGTCAGACAGACCTGGGTTTACATCCTGACTATCTCTGAGTGTAACCATGGCCAGGTATTCATTCATCTCTGAGGTAGATCTCATAAGGTAGATATGAGGATCAGAAGAGCTATGCAGGGCTGGGGATTTGGCTCAATAAAGCACTTGCCTAGCATGCATGAGGCCCTGGGTTTGATTCCCAGTTCCACCAAAAAAGAATAAGAATGGAAATGGAGAAAATCATGCTGAGTGAAATTAGCCAAACCCAGAAATTCAAGGGCCAAATGTTTTCTCATATGTGGAAGCTGGAGTACAATACAGGAAAGAGTGAGAAAACAGTAAGCTTAGACAATAGACTCCTCAGACACAGATTACCAGTCAGCCTTGGGGCAACCTTGTAGACTAGGGTGGGGGATGGAGAGAGGGGAGGGAGAGAGTGGGGAAGGCAAATCAAGGACATATGTGTGCATATGTGAAAGTGTAACGACAACCCCTTGGATATGTAAAACCATAATGAAAATAAAATCTTGTGAAAAGAAAAGAATAAGAAGGTAGGGAAGGGGAAGGATACAGATAAAGCATTGCATGGAGCTGGTATGCAGTAGTGCTCAGTAACTTTCTACTTTGTTCTTTTTTTTTTTTTTTTTAAGAGAGAGGGACAGTGAGAGAGACAGAGAAAGAGCGAAACAACTTTATTTAGTTTTCACATGGCCTTAGTTGCTCCAACACTCAGTTGTGTACGTGGTGCTGGGGTTTGAACCCGGGTCCTTGTGCTTGCCAGGCAAGCACCGAAACCGCTGAGCCACTGCTCCAGCCCCAACTTTGTTCTTTTTTTAATTATTTTTTTTAAAGAGAGAGGGACAGTAAGAAAGAAAGAGAGAATCGATTTTATTTAGTTTTTCATGTGACTTTTGTTGCTCCAACACTTAGTTGTGTACGTGGTGCTGGGGTTTAAACCTGCGTACTCATGCATGCCAGGTAAGCGTCAAGCCACCACTCCAGCCCCTCCACTTTGTTCTTAAAAATGACCTTACACCCTTCATCATAAAGCTTCCTTGAAGCTTCTCCAGGAATCCATCTGGGAATCCAGGTTTCTGGGAGTTTGGAACATATGGACAATCAGGGCAACTTGAACTCTTGAGAACTCTGTCAGGACATTTTATCATATTAAGGAATTATTAATTTTATAGGTGCAATGAAGGTATAAGTGTAAAAATCGGGAGCGGGTGTTCGGCACCAAATGTAAAAATCAGGCAGGAGAGTTCATAAAGGAATCAGACCTTAAAGCGGCTGAGCAGAACCTTTTTGGTGGGAATTAGCTCTCCGGAGAGGTTCACCAGCCGCCAGAGTGAGGGTGGGCTGGGGAAGTCGCTGGGCAGCGACTTTATAGTCTGGGGTGGGCAGGGGAAGTTTGGGGGTCTGGTCCCGTGGGGATTGGCTGGTGACTCCATTGATCATCGGGCGATTGTTTCCAGACACTATTGGGTTTTACCTGCCAGCGTCTGATTTGTTGTTCCTTCGGACATTTGGGCTGCCTGATGCCCTGCCCTCTTCCAGCTGCCTGAAACTGACATAACAGTAAGTACAGGTTTTTAAAAGTCTAGATGTCCAACCTGGGCACAGTGGCACATGCATATAATCCCAGCAGCTCTGGAGGTTGAGGCAGGAGGATCACAAGTTCAAAGCTAGCCTCACCAACTTAGTGAGGTCTGTCCTAAGCAACTTAGCAATACCCTATCTCAAGATAAAAAAAAATAAAAATGGGCTGGGGTATGGCTCAGTGGATAAATGCTCCTTGGTTCCATCCCTGGTACCAAAAAGAAAAAAAAAGTCCAAAATGAGCTTCAAAAAGAATGCAAGGTTAAGAAAAAATTGGTAGCAGGTATTCAGCTGAAAAAGATTGGTCATGACTTGATAACTGTTTAGGTTGGCTCATGAATATGTAGTGGTTCATTACACACCTCTTTTGTATATGTTTGGAATTTTCCATAATGAAATGATTAAAGAAAAAAGGAGATGGGGGGGCTGGGCTAGGGATGTAGCTCAGAGGTAGAGCTCTTGCCTAATATGCTTGACATGAGACCCTGGGTTCAATCCCCAGCACCACATTAAAAAGAGAGAGAGAGAGAGAGGAAAGGATGGAAGAACAAGGAGAGAGGAATAACAAGGACAGATGATTTTTCTTGAGGATTCTTACATAAAGGGGAGCAGCTAAATGGGGCAACACTCAAATGGTGGTGCAGGTCCAAGGAAAATAGTGGTGGGGTGTTTTTTAAATTGGAAAAATTATAGAATGTCATATTTAAATGGGAAGTATCTAATTGAAGATATAGGAAAGAGAAGGGATATTTGCGGGAGCCATGTCCTTAAAAAGGTGAAAGGGGGAGGGTTCCATTTGTCCAGGTGGGCCAGGTAGCCTGAGAGAAGAGCATAAACAGACCATCTACAGCTGTAGTAGGTGCTGGTGGGGAGGCAGGAGATGGGCATGGGCAAGGGAAGAGGGCACTGCAGTTTGTTGAGCACCTTCAGACTGCCTGGCAGTATCTAAGAGGCCTTTTGCACCTTTGTATGTGCTACTTACTGGTTTTTGTTATCCAGCACCAATTGAGGTGGGACCTGTTATTTTATCTAATTGCAGCTAAAGCTTAGAGAGATTTAGTGATTTGCCCAAAGTCAACCAGCTGGTAAGAAGAGGAGGAGTTAGTGTTTACCCACGTTTGTCTTAGTACAAAATTTGTGCTGCCCAGGGATTGGTGTGCCTATGAAGCCTACCCAGGAATAGAGTCTGGAGGAGGAGTTGGGGGATTTAAGAGGGGAATAGGCCCTCATGGAGAGCCAGCTGCAGTAATTTAACAAGGCTCATGGTGTCTAGAGCCCCCCTCAGAGCTGGTGGGTACGTTGTCGAACTGGGTGAGTGTGCTCATACTTCTCTACAGCGTGAAAGGCTGGCCCTGATTCCTTGGAAAACCACTGTAAGCCTGCCACATGCAGACCCTCCCCTACAGGAAAATGGATGTCTGTAGCATGAATTCATTTCTCTCACCTTGGTTCCAGAAAATCAGGGCAATTCTTTCTTCTCTCACAGTCTCCATGAAACTGTTGCTTTCTTATGATGGGGGCGGCGCACAAGGCCGAATCCTCCCAGAGTTGAAGCAAAGAGCCGGCACCACCAAAGCCAGCGGAGAGAAAATGTGCTTCAGTACTTTTAGTACATCAGCCCTCAGCTGCTGCCTTCTGCCACACCCTCTGCCATGATGTTCCTCCTCACCTGCTGCCCAGGCAGTGGACTGAGTCAACCTCTCAAACCATAAGCATAAACTTTTCCTCCTCAAAAAAGAAAATGTACTTTAGTTACTGTAAAAATGTCCATTTTGAGCCAGGGGCAGTGTTGCACGCCTGTAATCCCAGCAACTTGGGAGGCTGAGACAGGAAGATCATGAGTTCAAAGCCACCCTCAGCAACTTAGCAAGGTCCTAAGCAACTTAGTGAGACCGTGTCTCAAAATAAATGGGGCTGGGGGCTGGTGCGGTGGCTCAGTGGTTTCGGCGCTTGCCTGGCAAGCACTAGGACCCAGGTTCAAACCCCAGCACCACGTACACAACTGAGTGTTGGAGCAACTAAGGCCATGCGAAAAACTAAATAAAGTTGTTTCTCTCTTTATCTGTCTCTCCCACTGTCCCTATTTCTTAAAAATAAATAAATAAATAAATAAATAAATGGAGGTGGAGCAGTGGTTCAGTGGTTGGAGTGCTTGCCTGGCACGTGTGAGGACCCGAGTTCAAACCCCAGCACCACGTACACAACTAAGTGTCGAAGTGTCAGAGAAACAAAGGCCAAATGAAAAAGTAAATAAAATTGATTCCTTTTTTTTTTTTTAAAGAGAGAATCAATTTTATTTAGTTGTGGCTTTCTTTGCTCCGACACCTTGTTGTGTACATGGTGCTGGGGTTCTAACCCATTTCCTTGTGCATGCCAGGCAAACACACCATAACCATTGAGCCACTGCTTCAGCCCTCTCCTTCTCTCTCTTCTTTTTTTTAAGTGAAAGACTATTTTTATTTTTTAAAGAGAGAGAGGGACAGTAAAAGAGAGAATCAATTTTTATTTAATTTTTCATGTGGCTTTCATTGCTCTGACACTTGTGTACATGGTGTAAGGTTCCAATTGGTGTTCTTGACCATGCCAGGCAGTGCCATAACCACTGAGCCACTGCTCCAGCCCCTCCCCTTCTCTCTTTAAAAAAATAAGATAAAATATAAAAAGAGGATGTGGCTCAGTGGTTAAGCACTCCTAGTACCAAAAAATAAAATAAAATAAATAAAAGTCCATTTTGAGTGAAAGCAGCCATTACCAGTCCCTGGCTGAAAATAGACAAAGAACAAGTAGGAGAAAAACCAGGCAGAGTGGCAGTGATGCATGCCTTCATCCCAGAGGCAGTGACAGAGTGACAGGAGGATCACAAATTTGAGGACAGCCTGGGCAACTTAATGAGACCTTGTCTTAAAATAAAAAATAAAAAGGGCTGGGGATGTAGCTCAGTAGCAGAGCACCTTACCTGGAATGTGTGAGGTCCTGGGTTTGATCCCAAGCACCACAAAAAATAAAAAGATTGGTGATATAGCTCAGTGGTACAGCACTTGCCTATCGTGTGCATGGTCCTGGATTCAAACACCAGTACAGCCAAAAAAAGAAGAAGAAGTAGGGAAGAGAGAGTTCAAGGGCTGAAGATACCTCTTTGTTCCTCCTACCTTTTTTGCTGCAGCTAAAGTTCCAACCTCCTCCTCTGACAGCTGGTAAAAACTACTCACATAAGTTCCTTCTTTGAAGAGCCCACCCCTTCCTTTCTTTCCTCTCTCCAGGGAGCCTGCTTCTCCTGTAGTGTTGGTCCCACTATCCCTGGGCCTGAACCAGGGACCATTTCACTTTAAGCTTTTGAAGATGCTGTTCTGAGTAGTAGCCCCAGTGCTCCAGGACCAAACCTGGACCACATGTGACTGACTGCTGTACCCTCGCTTCTTCCCTCAGGTTCTCTATGGCAACTGCTACTGAGCTCCCCCTTGCACAGATGGCAGCTGGGAGTAAAGGTGAAACTGAGCCAGAGGTTAGGGGAGCAGGCTGTGCTATTCATGCCTACTCTGCTCCCATCCCCAACACCTCCTGGCGTTCTTTGGACCCAGATTCATGTCAGGCTGTACTAACTATAGGTGCTGTGATCCTGTACCTTAGCCAAACTGTGCTAGTCCTCTGAAGGCTGTTCATTGGTTCCCACTACATTCAAGCTAGCCTGGGGTTCAGCTTGTCCAGGCTCCATGGCTGCAGGGCACAGCTTTAAATATAGACATCTATACACATGGCAGGCAATGTAAATTGGGGGGAACCTCCCAGAGCTAGCCTGGCTTCTGCAGACCCCTGGGCTGATTGTAGACCCCTTTCCAACCGCTGTTACATTTCCTGGCAGCCATAACTTCAATTTATTTTTATGAGCTCCTGAGACACCTACGCTTTTCCCAGCCCTTGAAATTGTTTCTCTGATCCCTGCCTTAAGTTACCTGCTGTTGACCTAAGCAGGAGCCCCTGAGGGTGGGGGAATCAAGCCATTTTGGAAGACTATATTTGCTAAGGAAGCTGGAAGAAGAGCTGGTGTCATGGACAGACCCAGCCTTTCTGTCATTTGTGAATTTGATCACTCTTAGGTTTGAGACTCTGGCATCACCCCATGATTGGAACCCTTGATGATCACCTACTCAACCACTGTAGTTATTATTTTGAATTGGCAATATACCTGGTTCAAAAATCAAAACTATATAAAAGGTGCACTCTTAAAAGTCCTACTCCTTTCCTTGCCGCACTTCTGCTCACCAGTTTCCACTGAAGTCACTAGTTTTGTTTCTTGTGTACCCTTCTGGATTTTTTTTTTTATCCTAATAAGACTGTGACTGGTGAGGTGGCTCAGTGGTAGACCACTTGCCTGGCATGCACAAGGTCCCAGGTTCAATCCCTGGCACTGCATACACAAATAAATAAAGGAAAAACAAAAACCAGATGAAAAAAATTAATTAGCTCTCTCTCTCTCTTTCTCTCTCTCTCTCTTAAAAAAAGACTAACATGGGGCTGGAATGGTGGCTCAGTGGTTTAGGCGCTTGCCTGGCAGGCATGAGGACCCAGGTTCAAACCCCAGCACCA
>PVKS010025714.1:0-29527 GCA_004027875.1 Aplodontia rufa | reverse complement strand
CCCACACTCACACACACTCCAAGACAACACTCCCACACTCACTCACCAAGACAACCACCCCACACCCACCCACATAAGACAACACCCCACACACACACACCAAAACAACACTCCCACACTGCACACATCTAGACAATATCCCCATACTCTCACACACACCAAGACACCCACTCACCCACAAGACAACAGCCCCATACTCACACTCACACACAAGAAAACACACCCACACTCACACACACACCAAGACACCCACCACACTCACCCACACACAGCCCCCATCACACACACACACACACAACTGGGGTCTGAGTCTGATCTCTGCCTGGTGTCCATCCCCCATCTCAGGGGCTCCTAACACCAGCTCTGACCAAGAGCTAGAATAAAGATGGACCTGGGAAGGGGAAGATGGCTGGCGTAAGGCCAGCCTGGCAGTGTCCCTCCTGCTCCGTCACCATGGCAACTCTGAGGTGGAGGCAGCTGGCTCTGGGCAGCTCCTGGCGCCTGTCAGCAGCTCTGTGGGGTGCAGGGCTGTGGGCCCTCCTCTCGCCTGAGCACATCTGCAGAGCAGGGCTGGTCACATCACAGACTTATCTGCCTTGTGGGAAGGTGGGAGGTCAGCCCTGTTCCCACCTGGGGCTCTCCATGTACCATAAGCATCTGGTTTATGATTAAACCAAGACAGAAATGCATACCTGTCCCAGGTCTGCTCTCAGGCACTGTGGACCCACGAAGCTGTCACCCACCTGGGGGAGAGGCCTCTACAGAAAGCAGGGAAAAGATGCTGGTGAGAGCTGTGTCCCAGGCACCCTGACTCCACCCCCCCCCTTCAGCTTCTGCAGCTCAGTGAGGGCTCTGATTTTGGAGGAGGAGCCCAGGCCTGGCAGGAGGGGTTCTCAGAGGGCAGTGGTCAGCCAGCACTCCCTCTCCGACCTGCTCCAGGAGGTATTGTGAGGAGCTGCAAGCCACTGTCCTTAGCAGGACCCTGACTGATGGCTGGTGCCAGCCCTCCCCCCTGCCCCGACTGTAGCAGTAGCAAGCACAGACAGCATTCAGGCATAAAGGCCAGAATGATGCTGAGGACACCACATGCTCCAGACCTGCCTCGCTGGGGAAAGCCAGACCCTACAGGGACCTAAACCATAGCGTAGCCAGTTCTTCATTCCAGAAACTTCTCAGAGGACCAAGTGACACTTGCAGGTGGGAAGCTTTCCACATCTGTGGGACCCAGAAGGGTGGTAGCCAGCCCTGTCCAGCTAATATGTTCTGGAAAACCGCCAGCACAGTAGCCCCAGGGAGTGTGGGTGAGAGTGAGAGGCTGTGGGCTGTCACTGAGGAGCTCTGGGGCCTTAAATCAGTCACTGCAAAGAAATGCAAGGGGACTGGAACACCTGCCCAGCCTTCCCAGGTGCTTGAGTGTGGGCCACCAGCCAAAGTGGTCCTCAGTGATGGGGGCCACCATCCAAGGACAGCACAGAGCCAGAACAGACCTGGCTGTCTCCAGGGACAATTGACGCCAAAGGATGCTCCTGGCTTGTTCTGCCTGGCAGACCAGGGGACAGACACAGAGCGTCAGGCTCTGTCTGGGCCCCTAGTTCAGCCTTACTAGCTCCTGCCCTCCACACCCACCTGCTTCCAGCCCTCACCACACAGTGTGCCCTCTGAGTGTCTCTGGGCTAGTTCTCTTGTCTCTGTGCCTTGGTTTACCCGTTGTGCAATGGATGAGCATGTTATGTGGTTCACAAGGTTCTTGTGTACATGAGACACTGTTTCCTCACTGCCTGGCTCCTTTGGGTACTTGATAAATTCTAGCAGCTTGGCAGTGTTGTTACAAAGTATTCCTTAGAGGAGAGTCACACAAGCAGGATCTGGGGAGATAATTTGTATCATGACCAAGGAGTCCTGGTGAGACATTCAAGGGAGACCCAGAAAGAGATCTCTCAGCTCCCAAGACCCGCCCCTGCGGTGTCAGTGTTCTGCATGAAGTCAGATGATGTGAGGCACGGGTGTGGAAACCGCCCCTGAACTAGTTGGTCTTCCTGTACCTGTGCTGGGGAACACACCGGAAGGTCCCCCATCATTTGCATGTTCTTAATGATGCACCCTTTTCCTGGGCAGCCCCCTTACTACTTGTCCATGGGAGCTTGGGACTTGGTTCCCTAGGGAAAATTCTCCATTTCCTCTCTACAATGGCAGTTCTGACAGGGTTAGTGGACCTCTTTTATGCTGCAGAAACACACACAGGGGGTCTTGGGGGTTGGGGTTAATTGTGAGAACCCCTGAGAAGTGGGAGCTGCAGGAGCCATGCTATGTGGACAGCAGAGCAGCCTGCAGGAGGCAGATGGCAGCAGCAGGGTCACTCCTGGACATGCTCCCTTACTCAGGAAGCCAGAGGGTTGCTCCCCAAAAGAGAGTGCCATTCAGGCTGGAGGCCCCTGGTGCTGGCCCCAGTTCCCAGGCAGTCAGCTGCAGCTCTGTTGGGAAGGCTACATGACCCAGAGCACAGGCATCTGTAGGTGGCATTTCTGACAGAGGGAGCAGGCCAGGTGTAAATTGGCACAGTGGATAACTGTCAGACTGTCCTCATCAAGTGTTTCCGTCACTGACAGTAGATTAGGAAACATCACCTATGTGTGCAGATGGGCTCGTAAAATTCCATCCAGAGGATCTCAGCCACAGGTGGCAGCCCTCTGGGGGACTCATGGGTGTCCTTTTTGGTCATCAGGATGTTTGAGGGCTCTCAGTTACATATGTCGCCTCTCCAGGTGAGTTGCCTGCTCACTCCAGCTCTGGGCTCCTGTGCGCAAGCAACGGAGAGCGGCAGGACTGCCAGGTCTCAGGTGCACACAGACTGCCAGGTAGACTCCCCACAGAGGCAGAGGACCTGCAGTGGCACTCTGGCCCGGGCTCCTTCCCCCAACCAGTCATTCACAGGGCCTCACACACACCTAATTCAGAGCCCTGACCTGAGCCTCTGATTGGCTGAGCTCAAGTCACATGCTCAAACCTGGTTGCCAGGGCCTGGGGGCAGGAGAGGGGTGGGGCAGGGAAAATCTGGTCTTCTGATCCCAGAGCTTCCTGCAAACAGGAAAGGAGGGAGCCTGGGCATGGCAGATGACAGTAAACATCCAAATATCACGTCTTTTCCCCTCCCTGCCCCATGCACTTATCAATGTCACAAAGCCAGCCCCCGAGGAGGATTGAAAGCTGTGTAATCAAAGTCAGGTGGGGTGGCTTCTGATGGTGCCTGATTGAGGCCCTCATCCATCCTGTCTGCTGGCTTTGTGAGAGCAAGAGGGCCCTAGCACCCCAGGCTGACTGGGAATAGGATCCCCTTCTGGATGGGTCTGCCAGGTAAACTTCAGAAAGGCTCTGATTGGCTGGGCTGAGTCATGTGACCTCCCCTGAGGTGAGAGGGCATGTAAGTGCCACAGGGACAACAGGGACAGGCTGCCCACAGTAGGGAAGAATGCTTTTTCCAGAAGGAAAAAAGGAAGGTGCGGGGTAGAAATGCCCTCAGATGATGCCAGGTGCCAAGTAGGTCCTCTCTGGCTATAGTTTGAAGTCCAGGATTTGGCACAAGATAGATCAGGTAGTTCCTGATTTGTCCCAGAAGCGAGGTCTGCATGCCTATACCCAGGCACACCTATGTCCAGGCACTCCGTGGCCAGGGAAGCGGGTATGGCCTCTCATGAGGACAAGTAGTGAAGGCACCACCACAGAAACCCAGCTCCTCTGCCCCTCTGAGCCTGCCCAGGCTGGCTTGATGTGAGCAAGTCCTGACCTCAGCAAGTGGCAGAGAGCCTGCTCTGTGTGCCGACTCATTCTACACCTAAAGAGAGCTGCATCTCACTGCTGGAGGACCCAGGCTAAGAGGCCTGGCTCTTGCCCTTGTGGACTTGAGTCTGGTGGAAGAGATCATCAAGGAGGTCCCTGATGTAAGTGTGATGGCTTCACAAGGGCAGGAAGCCTAGTGGTTATAAAGTGAGGATGCTGGTAATCCTCGCTCATGTGAGCATTCAGCGTGTTAGTACATGTGAAGCTTTCGGAGCGACTCTGTGTGGTTGCCCGAGGGCTAGCTAGTCTTGGGATGATGTCACTGTTTCCCTCCTGGGGTCCCATTTGTGGGCACAGGAGAACATGCCTGAGAACTGATGCAGGGAGGAAGCGCCTTCTGGTCTATGCAAAGTCACAGGCGTGGGGCAGGAGAGTTGGGTTAAACAGATTGTGTCTTATGCAGAAGAAAGGAATGGTTCTAGGGAAGCCTGCATGCCTGGAGAGAGCAGCAAGAGCCCGGGGAGGAATAGTCAACAGCCCCCGCACCCTTCCCTGCCCTGGAGCCCACTGGGAAGTGGATCTGAGGGTTTTCCAGGTGAGCAGGTGAGGTCATAATGAGCCGAGGTGTGGGCCAACTGGTGGGGCTGCACCTGCTCGGCTCAGCTGGCAGCTGGGGAATTAGCTCATGACTGGTGCACCCTGCTTCGTGGGCCAGGAGGCCAGCAAGCATGTTTGAAGAGCAGTCATCCCTGAGCCCCGGAACGTTGCTGCGGCAGGAAGGCTGGTGTATCCTGCTTGTCCTTGCTGCTGCCCAGTGGCCTGGCTGGTGGGCATGCCTGAGCCTCGTGGGATTATGGGAGCTCGGGGTCTCATCTTGTTTTCCATGACTCCGAGTCCTAGATTTGGCAGTGTCCTGTGTCCTCTGCTTGGTTCTCTCCAGACCCAGGAGGACCTGGGTTAGAGGGAAGCCTGTTGGCCAGCATGTTGCAGAGTCCTCCCACCTGAGCCTGAGCCCCGAAGTCAAGAGATACAGTGGCCCTGCTGCCCACCCCGCCCAGAGGCTATGCAGCTGGCACCTATCCCCTGCACTGGCCAGCCCTTCTCCACCCTTAAGGACTTGTCCAGCTCAGCATGTGGGCAGTGGACAACAAACCTTTCTGCTGGCACTTTCTGGGGCCCATCTTAGTTCCTGTGCCCAACCAGAGGGCAGACAGAAAACCCTGCTGGGCCTCTTCAGGCACCAGGGTGACCAGAGAGATGGGGATCCCTGGGATAGTGCCTGGCGGCTCTGAAACAGCCCATCTTGAGCAGGAACAACAGGAAGTGCCCCAGGTTCCAACCTCAGTCATGGAAAGATGCAGAGATGGCTCAGGACACCCAGCATTTCAAGGACCAATCAGATGACAGCTCAGGCTCAGTGCAGGGACAGGGTGGTATGACTGTGGTGTGACCCAACAGGTTGTACCGTGTTTCTGAAAGTGTGGTTTTGTCTAGGGCATCCTCTATACCAGCTGCTGTGCTAACAACACTGTTACCTTATTAATCCTGGTAAGGACCTAGGAAGTTGATAAGGTGCCCCAGGGCTTCATGGCGTGGGACCAGGGGGAGACACTGGGACCCTTGCTTGGTTCAAGGTTCTGCTGTCACCATCCTGAAATCCACAGGACTTTCAAAACATGGAATCTGGCAGTTGTCTTTTGCACTGAGCCTGGTAAATTGTGCACCTGGTCCTGTTGTACCCACTTCTCAGAAGAGGACCCAGAGGCACGGGGTGGTCATGAAGCCATGTCCCCATGAGCACTGAATTAGTGGCTGCTCTCAGGCTCTGACCTCAAAGCCCACCTGCTCCAGGGTAGAAAGAGGTCTCCAGCTTGCACCCACCAGGGGGACACTTCACCTCTCCTGGCCTCCGTGTCCCCTGTGCGGAGTGGATGCACCCATCTGGGTGCCACATACGCCTTGAAGCTCACCAGAGCAAAGGCTCGCCCTCTGCTTCTTAGCTCCCTGGCGCTCCTGTCCGCGGGCCTTCTCTGAACTCATTCGGAATTCACCCTTTAAATAAGCTCCCACCCTGCGCAGCCTCCCCTAGAGGAGCCCTTTCGTAAGGAGGCAGGACGCAGCCCCCTGCAGAGGGAGGGCTGGTCTCTCCATCCTGTCTCCAGTGTGGGACCAAGGCGCGAGGGTGCTGCTCATTCTGCCTGCAGCTGGACCCTCTTCAGAAAACTCCGCAGCTATGATGAGAGCTCCTCTGTCTGGGGAAGGAAGCCCTGGAGGGTTGAGCAGCCCCAGGCACACTCAGAACGGATTCTGGCCTCTCAGCAAAGAGACAGACCAACGGCGCCTGGGAGGGGCCTCTGAAAGCAGCTCCCAGGTCTTCAGATTTGGAGAGAGCCTAGGAAGGCTACGTCACAGGAAACTGGCTAGAAAGAGCCCCAGTCCCTGTGTTCTCAGAGCACACTGAGGCTCAGAGAGCACTGTGAGCCTAGTCCTGCCCAACCCCAAGAGCTGGCAAGATGGGCAGAATCACCCCACTTTATAATTAGGAAATCAAGGCTTGGCAAGCCCCTTGGGGCCGAGAGCTAGAATCTGAACCCAAATCTAGCCTAAAGGGACCAGCAGTCTTCAGGCCTGACTGCACACTCGGATCTGAATGCTCAGATCACCTGGGAACCTAAGAATGTGAGGCTGATCCGGGCCCCAAATCAAGGGATCAGAACCACTGGGAGTAGATCCTGGGGATTTGGTGTCAAAGTTCCTCAGGGAGCTTCATGTGCCCAGAGCAGGGCGGGAGGGTGACACTGGGTTTCTCTGCTCTCAGCTGGGGTGGCATGTCCCCTCCTCCTTTCCCAGGGTTGCCCCCATCCCACAGGTGTAGGCTCAGGGCATGGGGAGAGCCCTCTGTAGGTGTGGTCCAGAGCAGAAAGCTCTGCTGTCCATCCTGAGCATCTCCATGTGGGTTATGAGGAAACTCAACCGCCCTGGGTGGCCCAGCCTCCAGTGGCCTCCCCACCACAGTCTTTGTTCTGCTGCCCTCAATCCTCTCTCAGCAGCCCAGTCCCACCGCTCCAGGTGGGCGTCACAGGGATCGTCTGCTGCTTTTCCTTTGGCAGGGTGGTGGCATTTTAAAGACATAATACAAGTCAACAAGCAACTCTCTCCCTTTTCCTTCTTTTTTCATCCAAGGGTGGTGGGTGCACCAGGCTGCCGGGCATCTTGCTCTCCTCATCCAGCCTTATCTGGGACACTGCTCTGTACCCAGTCATTTTTTTTTCCACACCTGCAATGTCCGCAGCACAAATTTTTAAAACTAACCCTGAAAGCCAAGTTCAATACGCGTCTCCCACTCTGATCTGCCCACCTCTCCACTTGCCCAGTCCCTAAAGACACAGGGACACCGGGAGGCTGGCGTCTACTTTTCTACCCACCCTGGCATGATGGGTAAAAGCCTTGACTCATACCCCTCAGTGGGCACCGGAGGCCAAGTCAGATTGCAGCTGGAGCCCTTGAGGAAGAGGCGCTGCTGTGTGGGCACTGTGGGTCAACCTGAGAGCCACCATCGTGGAAGCGTGAGTCACCAGCTTCCTTCAGTGGTGCCGGCTCCTTCCCCTTCGCAGCTGCAGATTTGTTTCCTCGCCTGAAGAGGCGAGGTCAGGTGGCAGTGGTGGAGGAGGAGGTTGAGTGTGGAGGAACACCGGGCTGGCACGGGGTGGGGTGCTGAGAGCAGCAGCACCTGTACAGAGGAGACACACCTGAGCGGGGCTCCGCTGGGCTGGCAGCTGGCTCCAGGGACCCTCAGGCAGCTGCCGCCAGGAGGAAAGTCCGGAGCCTGTCGCCCTGCTACCTGCTGGGAGTTCTCTTGGTGCGTCACTTAGCCTCTTAGGGACTTGGGTACTTCCTATGTAAAAGGGACAGAAGCGAATGTCAACAGCCTTGCTGTGAATGTTAAATGAGATACGATAGGTGGAACTGTCTATAAATGCCAAGGCATCGCCCAGTTTGTCACCTCCTCTGCATCAGGGTAACGTGGTACAATGGTCTCACTTTTGTTCTTGGACTAGTAAATACAAGTCCTGTCTCTGGGCCTCTCTGAGCCTCAGTTTCCCCTCCTGAGAAGTGGACACGCCTGCCACGGAGCAGCTGGGAGGGGTCGGGACTGACATGGCTCTCATCCTTCCCACAGGGCCCACACAGCCTGCTCTTCCTGGCTCTGATCTCCTTGGCAGAGCTGGCCCTAAAGGATCCTGCCAGTGCTTGTCTGTTCCTGCCTTCTGCGAAACATGGCACCCACAGGCTTCTGGGACGAATCATAGGCCTCGAGCCCCCACAGCTGCTGAGAGGCCCTCCCTGAGGCTCACTCCACAGTCCCTCTCAGCTCCAGGTGGCCGCCCAGCTCTGAGACCTGCTACCATCGCTGCAATGCCCTAGGGAACCCCAGCTGGATGAGGTCCTTCCTGAGCAGGACCCAGCCTCGCTGCCCAGCAAGCCTCCCACACGGCTCCCCGCCACCTCCCATGTCTGGCTGCCAGAGCAAGCCATAGAATGTCTGTGCCTCAGATCCAAGTGGAAGAAGTGAGAGAAGAAGAGGGGCTGGCAGGAGCCACTGCGCCTCCTGATGACCACCTCCGCAGCTTAAAGGCCCTCACCGAGAAGCTAAGGCTGGAGACCCGCAGGCCCTCCTACCTGGAATGGCAGGCCAGGCTGGAGGGGCAGACGTGGCCCTTCCAGAGGCTGACCGCCGAGGAGAGCGTGGAGCAAGGGGAGCACTTGCTGCCCCAGAGGGAGCACAGAGCACACCCCGCGCCTGCCGGGAGCACCAGCCAGGGCGACAAGTCCCCTGGCAAGCTGGAAGGCTTCCAGAGTATCGATGAGGCTATAGCCTGGCTCAGGAAGGAACTGGTGAGTGGCTGCCCCCACAGAAGCCCCCAGGAAGAGAGGATGCCATTCTCTCTCTGTCTCTCTGTTTCCTTCTCTGTCTCGGTCTCCTCTCCCCACCGTGTGCTGTCCCTCCTGTCTTCACCGACCCCCTACTTGCACAACCGTAACCTTCCTGTTAGACAAAGGTTAGAACTCATTTCTCTGGTGGCAAGGGACTGTGTCCATCGGCCCCCAGTCCCAGCATCCTGGAGGAATCAAGGTGTCCCTGAGAATCTGAGCCCATGTTAGGTGTTGGCTGCATTCCCCTGGCAGGCAGAGGCAGCTCACCTGCCCTCTGAAGCCCCCTCCCTGAGGGCTAGCGCTGGGTTGGGTGGCAGGCTACCTGGGGTGGACTGACTGCAGAGAGGTCCTGGGTCTGGGGGTTGTCCCTGTGCTGTAAGTACTGGGGCCCAGCATGGAGAGTGCTGTATTAATAATGCATGGTGTGCAGGAGCTGCCATGGGATGCGTGACTGGTCCCACTTGGGGTGGAGGCTTTGGCAAGGAAGCCAGGGCAGGAACAGACATTCCGGGTGGATTGAATGAGCAAAAGGTATGATGTTTTGAACTCAGCTCAGGCCTTTTTCTGCCCTCCAGCAGAGCAGATTTCCATTGGGAATCTCTTACCATATACAGGGAATCTCAGCCTGAGACAGGGGGTAAGGGTGCAGAGATGAGTGCCTTATGCTACCTTTCCCCCAAGGGACAATCCCTGGTCACCAGCACAGTGGCTTCCCAGAAGAGCCAGGCATGAGAGGCCCAGGTAGCTCCTGCCAGGTCCTGGCCCCAAGGAGCCCAGAACTCTAGGACCAGCCACCTTCCAGAGCTGGTAGTAATTCTTGGGGAGAAGAGGTTGGCAGAGGCCCAGTTGGTTTGTTTTGCAGAATACTGAAATTAGTCAGGGGCTAAAAAGCAACCATTGTGAGTTGGGATGGGAAGGGGCTCCAGGACTCAGGTAGCAGAGGATTGGGGACTGTTGGTGTTAACCCTTGGTGTGGAGGCTGCTGCTCAGAACAGCATTCTGTTCCCTGTGTGATTAGGAACTGCAGGGTGTGTGGCTGGTGGCTTTGCAGAAGGCAGGGTGGCTGTGCATTCTTACTCTGCGGCCACAGGGTGCTTATGGGGTTACAAGAGGTGAGGAGGTTGACCTGCAGTGCCCGGAACAGACCCTGAAAGCTGTTCTTTGAATTCCTGAGGCTAAGCTGCTTTGGTCTGCTTTCATAAAGAAGAACAGAAAATATCCCCATTTACCAAGGATGCAATTTGCTGGTTTTGGGTTCATTTGAGGTGTTTACTTTCTGAAGAAGTTCACATTCCTCATGGGCCTCCTTTGGAGCAGGTTTACAGGACCCCTTCTCTGTGTGTAAACCAGTAGGGACTTTGTTGGAGCCAGTCCCCATCATCCTCAGACAGAAAGGTGTCCTGCAACCTTGGCTGTTTTAGAACCACCTGGGGACGTTTTAAAATTCCCAAAGCCTCAGTCATCGCCCAGACCAACCTAAAGAGCATCCAGGGCGAGGTGCCCGGAATCTGCAGCTTTCAAAGCACTCGCCTGCCTCCAGCGTGCAGCCTGGTTGAGAACATCGCCTGCATCTACCGGGCTGGACTCTTCTCTTGCCAGAACACTGTGAGCAAGGCACCTGGAGGTGCCGCACCCAGAGGTGCTGGCCGAGAGCAGGAAGGGAGGCCAGGTGCAAGAGCAGCCGAGGGGATGTGGAGGCAGGGATCCTTAGGTGGGCAGCACAGCACTCCTCGTCAGGACTAATTTGGTTACCAAGGGCCATGTGAAATGGCAAAGAGAATATTAGCATTAACAGCAGTGGTGTTAATGCTAATAGCACTTTCCACTCTCCCGGCCACCTCTCTGTGCTTCCAGGGGTGGTAACAGTAGTAATAGCGAGAACAGATTTGTCACTAATGGAGTGCTTACCCTGAGCCAGGTGCCTTGCTGGCATTGTGCATGTCTTCTAATTGTCACACGACATTGCTTCCCAGGACCCCAGTGTAGGAAGAGGCAACAGGCTCAGAGAGGGATGCAGAAAGAAATGAGAAAGTTGGGCTTCGACCCCTGGCTGCCATGTCACGTTGCTGGCACTCCTCTTGGCTGCCACAGTACACAGCATCTTCCAAAAGAAATTGATTTTCCTAAAAATGTGACTTGACAAAGGTGCGAGTGGTCATCAGAACGTATGGGGTAAGGGCAGAAAGAGACCAAGACTGTCAAGAATCCCAGCCCTCTGTTCTCTGGTTCTCACAACAACCCTGTGCGTTTGCCGTTACAGTCTCCATTTTACAGATGAGTAAACCGAGGCTCCTAACAGGTAGCCCGTATAAGAGGACATGACTGGTACGTGGCAGAACCAGAGCTCAAACTCAGTCTTGGATGTGGAAAGCTGTAGGAGAGGCAGGAGTGGAGGCTGGGGCGACAGCCCAACTGCAAAGGGCTCAGCGAGTGTGGTCCAAAGAGCAGTGACCCCCTGAATTCTAATATGCATCCAGATCCCTGGGTCTCCTTTTAGAATGAAATTCTGGCTCCACAGGAGTGGGATGGGCCCATGACTTACAACTCTAAGGTGACTCTATATGGCTGTGCCATAGACCGTACTTTGAGCATTAAGGAAGGAAGGAAGGCCTAAACTGGGGCCAAGGGACCAAGAAGGGACCTTAGAGGGCAGACTTCATGGTTCCCACGCTTGAACTTCAAGCCCTGTCCCTGCTGTCTCTGCCCCATGTGGCTTGGAGCTCAGTAAATGGGCTTCAGTGAGCGAAGGAACAGCGGGCTGGAGCAGGGGACTCAGCATCCTGCCTGCCTAGGAGTCAGCAATAAAGGCGACTGTAAAGCCATTTGGCTGAGGTGGACAGTTCACATTTGGACACATTCTCCTGTCTAAGTCTCCGCCAAAGCAAAGCTCCGTGCCGTTGTCTTTCTAATTCACCCACTATTCTTAGAGGAGGCATCTTTAAGAATCCACCTGTTTCTTAACCCGGTGAAAGAGGCTGGCCTAACCTTTACTGGACCGCGTTTAGTGCAGCCCAGAATCTCGTCTTTTCTTTCCGTGCGGGCCTTCCATTCAGCTGTGTGTGAACTTTTCTCCCACCGATGGAAACGCTGTAGTTCAGTTAGTCATGTGGGGTTTTCCCTGTACAAGGCCAAACACCAACTTCAGGGAAGTTTAGGGTTCACCGGGGGCAAGTCCTACACCGTCCCCTGACTGACTGGCAGTCACATAGTGCCACTGGGAGGCAGGCAGCGCTGAGTCTGGAAGCATCGCCTGCCCTTCCTCTGCCTCCTCCAAGGCCAGCTGAGAGGGACAGCCTGAGCAGGATGGGCTTCCCAGGCTGGGAAAGGGCCTAATAGCTCCCTTGGGCTTCCCTCTGAGTCTCCCCGCCAGGCTTTCCCTGCAAGGTAAATGACACTGGTGCCTGAACCCCTGGGGACCTGCAGGCAGTTGATTTCCCTTCCTCCAAGCTCTCGGGCTTCGAGGAAGGTGACCTTCAGAGCTGGTAGCGTGTGTCCCCAGCTGAGGCCTGGGTGGATTCGGAGACCATGTGGCCACCTGATTACTTCAGGCAGGGCAGCAAGGACTCCTACAGGTGGACATGCAGTCTCATAGTTCCCAGGACACCTACTCGGGTCCAGTAAGTGGCCACTGTGCACCTCTGCTGGTTCCTGGCTGCTCCCAGCCTTCGGCTCTGCATCCTCCCCGTGGTGGCCTTCTGCCTGAGAGGCCGGGGGTAGGGTGGGGCAGCGCTGGGGGATGCATGACCCTGGAGCCTCCCCACAGCAGAGCATGGAATCCAGGACATCTCACAGAGGCCCCAACTGGGCTTTGGTCGGCGAGCTGGCTGCAGCAGGAGAAAGAGGGCCCTCCTTCCTGCCTTGGCTCCATAGTTGTGCCAACGTGGGAGATAAAGCACAGGGATAAGAAAGTATTGCACTCCAGGTGCAGGTGCCAAATCTAAAACAAAATGCCCCAGCTCCCCAAGGGCTTTGGGGAGAGAATCTCTGGGCAAAGACAGACACTGTTTTAAGTTTCACGCAGGTGTTTGATCTCTGTAGCCAGAGCTCCTGTGAAGGTGTTTATAGCTGCTAGGAAAAGGAAGAGAGACCTGACAGGTTTTATTCACACAGGGCCTATGTGCCAGGAGGCCTAGAGGCTGGGGCTCAGCCCATACCCGGGCGGGAACCCTCTCCCAGCAGCCCCCTTTGCCCGCTGCCTGCTCCGCAAGCACAGGACGGTGTCTCCAGGCCCATCCCGCTGAAGCCAGAATTATCTGTTGAATGGCCAGCCTGAATGACAGGTCTCACTTGACCATGATTGGGAGGGAGGCAAGGAATGTGGTGACATAGCCCTGTCACTTTGTGATTCCAGCGAGCTTTTACAGCGTCTCCTAAGAAGGCTTAGACGTATTTGCTGTTCCCATTTTACAGAGGAGAAAAATGGAGGCTCAGAGGATCGTAGTTCTGAGGGACAGACAGGTTGAGAGACTTGTCCTTGGCCCCATGCCAGGAAGTGGCTAAACTGAGCTCTGGACCCAGACCCGTCCTTTGCTCTGGGTGCTTCAGCTGTTCAAGTCTGGCCAGGAGCTGACAAAAAGCTGCGTTGAACTCTCCTGATTTCAGAACAGGATACTTTAAAGGTCACAGAGAATTGCCAGCAGTAACACGTGACAGCCCTTAGCTGTTAGGACAAAACATACCGGGGGTATCACTGGTTTCGGAGCCTCTGCCAAGACTGTGTCCTCTCCGGGAAGCTTGGTGCTATCAGTCACGCCGCAGGAGGAAGACTGCTGCTCATCCGGGCAGATTGGCTCCTTAGGGGTCGTCGAAGGACTTGTAGACAAACGAACCAGCAGAGGAAGCAGCCACAGCACCAGTGGCCTTTACTTCTCAGGGGCTGTCGTTCTTTCTAGTTTTCTGTAGTTTCTGAAATTTCTGAAGTAGGAATATATTACTTGCAATCAGGAGGAGACAGATTATAAAAGACCAAAGTCAGAAAAGCATCAGGATTCTCTTTGTCTTGCCAGCGTAACTGGTCCTCATTCCTCACCCTGTGGTCCTCAGGTGAAAACAGCTCAGGAAACCGAGGCCTCTAATCCCCAGAAACGCCCTTGGGGCCTCAGAGCTGACAAGCTGGGCACTGTTGGCTAATGGGGTGACGCTGACCCGTCACAAGGCCCTTTCTTGCCTGCCTTCCAGGGAGTGAGGAGAGCTCCCCAGCAGGCCTGGGCCCCAGGAGGCAGGCGGGGTCCTTCCATCCAATCCCTTGCTCCTGAGTGCCTGGGCTTTGGTGCTGGGGTAGGGGTGGGCAGGGTCCTGCCTTCATGCAGTATGGGCTTTCCTGCCTGAGGAGGAGACGCACGGCCCTAGGACCTGCAGGGACAGTGGTGTCCACTCTTGGGTGGGGGCACGCCCTCCTTGGGAGTTCAGGCTCACATCTGGGGTGGTGCTGGGGATTTATCAACCTCCCACAGGAGACCCCACTGCAGCGGGCTCGGTAGCTGGTTGAGGGTGGAGTGGAAAAAGCATCAAATTCATAATTAGATTAGACTTCAGGGTTCGTTCTACACACCCTAGTCGTGTGGCTTTAGGAAAACCAATTCACCCGATCCCGCTTGGTTTTGTCATTAGAAACTCTACCTGGCAGGGGTCGCCAAGGGAAAACGAGGATGAGCAGTCCAAGGCAGTGACCGTCCAGGCAGCTCTGAGATGGCCGGCACTGAGGGGAGGATGGCCATGGGCGTCACATCAGTTAGTGCTCACGGTGATCCACACTGGCCACTGGTGTCCTGGTACTATCGAAACCCACTTCACAGATGCGGAACTGAGGTCGAGAAATTGGCCCAGAGCAGGGATTTGAACTCGAACCTGCCCAAGCTTGGAGCCCTAACTACTGAGCATGGCTCCTGGGACACTGGGGACCATTGACTGCACAAAGACTACTCTAGTTTGCCTCTTTCAAGAATTCACCTCTCTCTCTGAAAAAAAGGCCATGGGGCTGGAGCGGTGGCTCAGCGACTACGGTGCTTGCCTCCCATGCATGAGGACACGGGTTTAAACCCCAGCACCACGTACACAATAAAGTGTCGGAGCGACGAAAGCCATGTGAGAAACTAAATGAAATTCTCTCTCATGGTCCCCCCTCTCTAAAAAAGATTAAAAATAGGGGCTGGAGCAGTGGCTCAGCAGTTACAGTGTTTTACCTGGCATGCACAAGTACACAGGTTCAAACCCCAGCACCCATGTACACTACCAAGTGTCAGAGCAATGAAGGCCATGTGAAAAACTCAGTAAAAAATTGGTTCTCTCTGTCTCTCTCTCTCTGTCCTCTCTTAAAAAAAAAAAGATAAAAATAAACAGGGCCAGGTCTGGTGGTCCTTGGACTCAGAAGGGGCTGTTGGGCCTGAAACATGTCCTTAGCTGGATAATCTCCTTCTGACAAAGGTTGTCTTAGAAAGCTGACATATATTTATGCTTATTTATGGGGTAGAGTAGTAAAATACAATACATGCATGCAATGTGCACTGATTCGATCAAAGTAATTAGCATTTCCATCTCCTCTGATATTAGTTCTCTGTGGTAGGAACACAAACTCTTCTAGTTATTTTGTTTTGGGTTTTTTTGTTGTTGTTGTTGTTATCGTTGTTTTCTTTCTTTCTTTTTTTTTTTTTTTTGTCTTTGCTTTGGTACCAGGGATTTAACCCAGGCGTTTAACCACTGAGCCACATCGCAACCCTTTTATTTTTTATTTAGAGACAGGATTCCCTAACTTACTGAGGGCCTCACTAAGTTGTTGAAACTGGCTTTGAATTTGTGATCCTCCTGCCGCAGTTACCCAGTTGCTAGGATTGCAGGCATGTGCCACCGCGCCTGGTTCTTCTAGTTATTTTAAAATATATAGTAAATGGAGGTAAACTTTCATCACCCTTCTGTGTCACAGAACACTAGAACTAATTCCCCCATCTAATTGTATTTTGGCACTCAGTAACCAACCTTTCTGTGTCCCCCCCATCTTCCCAGACTCTAGTAACCTCCATTATCTCTACTTCTATGAGATCAACTTTTTAAAAGCCTCCACAAATGAAGGAGAAGATGTGGCATTTGACTTTCTGCACCTGGATTATTTCCCTTAATGCCCTGTAATTCCAACCATGTTACCACACATGAAAGGATTTCATACTTTTTAAGGCTGAATAATATTCCACTATGTATATAGACCACTTTTTATCCATTCATCCATTGATGGGCATTGCAGTTGATTAGCGCTACAATAAATATGGTAGTGCAGGTATCTCTTTTTAAATTATTTTAATTTTTTATTTGCTTTTGAAAGAGAGAGAGAATCAATTTTATTTAATTTTTCATGTGGCTTTCAATTGCTCTGACACTTCATTGTGTCTGTGGTGCTGGGGTTCGAACTCATGTCCTCGCTCATGCCAGGCAAGCACAGTAACCACCGAGCCACTGCTCCAGCCCCTGTGGGTGTCTCTTTGATGTAATGGTTATTTGCTTTGAATGTATACCCAGGAGTAGGATTCCTAAATCCAGGTAGCAGTTCTATCTTGGCTTTGGAGAACTTCCACAGCATTTTCTCTAGTGGCTGCGCTGATTTACAGCCCCCCAGAGTAAGAGTTCTTCTTTCTCTGCGTCCTCACCAGCAATGGTCGGCGGCCGTTACAACAGGGGTGAGAGAGTGTATCACTGCGGTTTTGATTGGCGTGTCCTTGATGGGTAGCAGGGGTGAGCATGTTTTATATACATGTTGTGCGTTTCTATGTCTCCTTTTGGGAAGTGTCAGTTGGGTCCTCCCCTGGCCCACAGCAGCCCCGTGTCTCTCCTGTGTTCCTCCCCTGTGTATTTTCCTAGCACACACCCCTTCACATCCAAGGTGCAACCTGATGAGGTAGGTGGGGGTGACCTTCCCCTGTCTGCAGAGGGTCCCACCCCTGCCAGGTCGCTCATCTCCCCAGGGGCTTTGCTGAGGCTGGAAGACAGAGCCCTGGCGGCAGGTCTAGGGCCCTTCAGAGTGCATTAGCCTGGCCTTCCCAAAGTCCAGCCTTGCACCCTCAACATGGCCGTGTGACCTCGGGCACCCCAAGCATGAAAAATCACAGACTATCCACAGGCAGAACTTCATTCCTACTGCACAGACCAGAGTGTCCCCCGAAGGCCTGAAGGGTCTCCCCACCTCTGTCCCACCCTGGGGCTCTGGTCCATCCTCAGCTTCCAGCACAGGACCTCCTCAAAGAGAAGAGATCAACAGGAGTCACCTGGCTGGCTCCTCCCTGTCCCACAGAGCCAGTGCAAGGGATGGGAGCAGATGCACTGACCGCCTGCCCACAGCCCAGGCCAAGCCTCCACTGGATGGGAGAGATAGCTCTGGTCCACGCGGCTGTGCCGCTGCCTCTCAGGGGCGAGACCTCTGTGGAACCTGCTCTGCCTCTGTCCACCTCGTCCCTGGAAATCAACTCGGGCCTGGATTGAACTTTTTCTCTCACACTTCCCCCTCAGCAGCACGCTTTAACCACACTGCCTGCCTTCTTCCTCCTGGCTCCTTCTCAGAGGCCAACACCAAAAGCAAACAGCACTGCGTTATCCAGGCCTCTAGGAGGAGACTCCTACGCGATGCGGTCTGTAACAAAGGGCGGCAAACACTGAGACAGGCTGCGAAAACTGTTCCGCAGCCCGAGAACAGCGCTGCACGACCCAGGCGGGAAGGAACGGAGCAGGCTCTGTCCCTTCGCACGCTGAGAAAATGGCCTGGGCCCCATTCCCACTCTCTTCTCTGCGTCAGGCTGGGGTAGTGTCGGTACAGCGTCCAGGAACAGGCTCTAGAGAGAGTGCCCTTCACCTGGGGATTCTCAGTTGCAGCGTCTGTGCCAGTCAGGATGCCCTCTGAGCAGCACATCTGTGGCTAAGCGCCGGCTGCCCGAGCCCTCCCAAGACCCCCGCAGTCCCTGCTCCACTTTCTATCTGTGAATCTGATCATTCCACCTGCTTTGGGTGAGCGAGATCACACGGGATCTGCTTCCTCATGACGGCTTTAGGTCACTTAACCTGTCATGTTCAAGCCCACCGCAGCCTGGCGGGTGTCAGATGGCCTCCTTCTTCCAGGCAGAATGAGGTTCTATTGCTTGAGTTTACCACGGTTGTTCAGCAGTGGGTGGACACGGGGTCACCTCCCACTTGGGGCTGCTGTGAATACGGGACACATGTTCCTCCTGGAGTCCCTGACCAGTTGTTTCACACCTGTGCGCCAAGGTGACGCTGCTGGTCCCACCATAACTCCGATAACTCCAAGTGATTGTTTGGTTGGTTGGTTTCTGTTTTGGAGGCTCCATGGGCCATTTGGCCTGGTTTCCTGCCACCTTGGTTTCCTTCCTCCCAGCCCGGGTGGGTTTGGCTACTCTGCGCTCTCCCAGGAGGCTCTAGGTGTAAAGGGCCTGCCCAGAGGGACACTCTGCTGGGGCACCCTCCTGCTCTCTGATTTTCCTGAGTGGGCCATGCTCTCTGCTTTCCCCTCCACCTCCTCATCTCTCTTGGTCAGCTTGAAGCCAGGAAGTCTCTCCTCTCACGGGACACTTTGATTACAGCGTCTGTTGCTCAGTCCCTGCCTGGGCAGGTTCATCTACCTGAAGAAGCAGCCAGCTGGGCTCACGTCTGCTGCTCAGAACCAACATCTGTTGGTAACAGTCAAGCCTAGACCACGTCCCAACCCTGTCAGGGGCCACCTTGTTCCCGTCACACCTGGAGTACCTGCCAGCTCCCCACAAGGCACTGACGGCCCCTGACCAGGGACGTCTCACCTCCTTTCACAAGTGCTGGGTCTAATAGGGGCTTGCTGGAGTTAACAGGCACGCCTCTCGGAATCCAGAAAGTGCCTCATCCCCAGAAGATGGCCAGCCACCCTGGGAAAGGGCCGGAGGTCAGCACCCTAGCGCTGAGCCTTGGCAGGGGACAGCATGATACACTAGCTGAGGGTCCAGGGCCAGCGCTCTTCAGGGAGGGCTTAAGCCTGCAAGTCCTGGCTGGGTCCTGCATCCCGCAGCTTCTGGGGGCACTCGAGTGCTGGTGAGCCCCCACCTTCTGCGGCCAGCGTGGCTCATGTTCTGGGGTGGTGTTTTGTCTCCACTCCTCACTGTGCCTCCTTGGAGCGAAGATTATTATCTTTTTCCTGTGTAAAGCGACAGAAGTTTAGGGAGCATTGGTGACTTTGTCCAAAGCCACCAACCCAGCAGGAGAGGAGCTTGCCTTGCATGGCTCACAAAGCTGTGAAGTCCTGTGACTGCTGCCTCTGGGGGCACAGGAGCCCTGGAGGGGCCACCTGCACTGTCTCTGCCCAGCCCAGGGGGTACTAAGAGCCCCTGTTCCCGGGATGGCTGGTCCTGAACAGCTGCTTAATTCTGAAGGTGAGTTTCCTCATCTGTAAAACAGATCAAAACAGTGTCTAACCCTGGGGTTTGGGAAGAACTGGAAGACAACAGGTATAGAAAGCATCCGGTGGTGCGCGGCAGCAGCCAGGAGCGTGGTCATCGCTGCCTGAGTGCCCCTCGGCGGAGCTGGAGGAGAGGAAAAGCAGAAGAAAGCAAGGGCTCGTGCCAGCCGGGGCCGACAGCCCGAGGCGCACACAGCCCTCTGCTCGCTCCAGACGGGCTCAGCCAAGGCGATTGCCCTTGGACGTTCCTGGAGAGACTGAATTTGTAGACAGCCTCCTAGCCACGTGAACATCACGTGGACAGAGGGCATCACGCGGAGTGGAAAAGCCAGTCCCTGTGCTGTGCGATTCCTCGCAGGCGCGGTCAGGCACAGGAGGGGGAAGGGGGCTGCCAGGCTGTAGGAGGTGAGCGGGAGCTGTTGTTTTTTTGTTTTGTTTTGTTTTGTTTTTAAGAAATAGAGGGAGAAAATGAGAGAGAGAATCAATTTTATTTATTTTCCATCTGGCCTTTGTTTCTCCAACACTTTGTTGTGTATGCGGGATTTGAACCCGGGTCCTTGCGCATGCCAGGCAAGCGCTCCAGCCTCTCTGAGCCGCCGCTCCAGCCTGGGAGCTGTATTTAGTAGGTAGTTTCTGCTTAATAGTTTCAGTTTGGGAAGGTGAAGAAGTTCTCGAGATTGGACAGTGGAAACAGATGCACAACTGTGTGATATGCCTATCACTGCAAAACTATACCCTAACAAATGACCACGATGATAAATTTTACATTATGTGGATTCTGCTATAAGTTTTTTCTGATTCGGGGGAAACACAGCCTCTTAGCTGTGCACATTTTGCTCAGGGTTCTTCAGAAGCTGTGAGAACTCATTTCTGTGTGGCTTTGGTTTGATTCCAGAGGAGCGACCTCTTAATGGAGGCTCAGGTTAGCGTCTAAAGCCACCTTGCATAGTCCTGATGTGGCCCGCAGAGCTGGTGAGGACGGGTCCGGCTCCACCAGCGTCCCTTGTAGCCCTGAAGCAGAGCGCTGGGGGCACTAGCAGAAGGTGTTTGCTGGTGTCCCTGGTCGCAGCACAGCAAGCGGTCCGAGTTCCTAAACATGAGGACCCACAGGAGTCCTGGTGAAGCCTCGTGCTGTGAGATGCCCTCAAACCAAGGCCTGCCACACAGCCATTCTCACGTTCCCCAGGGCACACAGACTGCCAGACTCGCAGCCCTGAGACCACGCCGTCTTTCTCTCCTGTCCTGCGTGCAGTTATGCCTCTGAGCTGTGGGGGCATGTGAGGCAACGCCAAGACGCCCTGTCCACTCAGAGGAAATGGGACCTGTGCCTCACTGTCATCCTTCTTTCCAGCTGCCTCTGTGGAGTCTCAAAGCCAAAACTGTCCTCTGACCTTTAGCCTGCCCCATGTCCCCTACAGGCTGTCTCAGCTACTGTCAAGTGCCTGGTCAAACCTGAAATCCTCCAAATTTAAAGGATCTTTTCAGAACAAAGATCCAATTCTTGAGGCCAAGGTTCAAATCTGAACCACAGGGTTCTTAGCTTTCCAAAGAGATCTCTCTTTGAATTCCAGAATACTCCAAAAAGAAGCGGGACCAGCCAGGCTCCAGAGGATGCCATTAAGGCAGTGGTGAGAGCCCGCATTGTCTTCCCCCGGATCGACCCACCTCCTTCTGCAGGGCTCAGGCTTCGCTCAGCCCAGGTCACAGCACAATTAGGGGCTCCCTAGAAAAGTGAATGACCAGCCACCCTGTGGCAGCCCATAGTCATCACCTTGGCGCTGCTCCAGACCATTAGAATTCCTGATTGGCAATAAATCAGAGCGGTGACGCCCAAGGGTTGAAAAGTAAACTAGTGAAATGGGACTAGGAACGTCAGGCCTGAGTTTGCCGTTAAATACCTTGCTGATCCCAGGCAAAGCTTTCTCTCTCCATGAAATCAGTAGAAAAGAAATCTCTAAAGTACTTTGTAAATGAGCAAACGAGAAAAGAACTTAGGCAGGCTTGCCGCCAGGTCACTCGTTTTTCTACCCTGTGGTGCCTTGTATTCCAGACCTACAGGGCAATGTGAGGACATTTGCCAAGCACAGGCAGGGTCCTTCTGGAATCTCACCATTTATTTGGCTTCTAGCACCAGGTGGACCACATAGGACACAAAAATACTAAACAATAGCCACTTGCAAGTGTAGATAGAGTAGATTGTGAGAAAAAAAATCAGATCTCAGGTCGGGTAGGTGCTGCCTGTGACCTGTCTTGCTGACACTGCCAATAATGGAAAATGCTGCACTAAACCTGGCGAGATCCTGGCCCCACTCCTGCTCTGCCATGTCACAGCTGTGAAGCTGAGTAACGCGTTCAGCCCTACGAACTCTCGAATCCTGGCTTGTAAAACACAGGCCCACGCTGCTCTTCTGGCACCTCTGGGGCTGTGAGGGCCCCACAAGCTGCCACGTGTAGAGTGATTTTGGAAACTGTCAGCAAGGGGTCATGTGTAAAGTTCTTGCATCCCTTCCTCAGCAGGAAACATGAGGGACTGAAATCATTAGGGACCTTGGATGAGGGCATAGCGCACTCAGCAAACTCCACAAGCTCACACTACAGCTCTGCCTAGGAAGCGGAGCTGAGCTGTCAGGCCCTGGGGTCCTGGAGTTGGACTGAGTTGCCAATCAACTCCACCACTAATGGGCTTTGCAAGTTGACATGGTTCCTTCTCTGTGCCTCTACTTCCCTACCTGTGGCAGTGGGTGACAATGTCAGCTTACTCCACAGGCTGCAGTGAGGAGTCACCATGGTGTGTTAATACACTCGAAGACCTGAGAACCGTGCCCGGCTCATAGTAAGAAATACTGACTTTTGCATTCAATTCTTCTGAAATTTTATTGAGAAATATTTGAGACATTCAGGGACATTTAAAGAAAAATATAGCAGCATGCCAGTCCCCCAGCATGTGACCTAAAGCCCCCACATCACAGTCCCTCCTTCCCACCCAGAAGAGCCATGTTCCTGAATTTGGAGTGTCATTCAATGCTTCCTCCATCTGAATGAAAATATCTCTAAACCATAGGAATGAACTGGAAGAATCTTATTTTTATTTTTTGTACCAGAGATTGAACCCAGCGGTGCTTAACCACTGAGCCACCTCCCCAGCCTGATTCTTTTGTTGTTATTTGCTTATTTTGTTTTTTGTTTTTTAAATTTTTTATTAAGGAGTTGAGTTATTGTATAATCATAAATGCATATAAAGTAATAATATGATATGCATATGTTCTTAAACCAGAATCACCCCCACATCACCTATACCCCAGTCTCATGATTCTTCTATATTTTGCCCCTACAAGTGATACACATGCTTAGGTTATATGATTAAGTATTATTGGATTTTCAGGGGGTAAAGAGTAGGCTACATTGTTGATTGTCTCCCTAGATCCCTCCCTCTCCTTCCTCCCTCTCCCCTCCTCCACCTGCCTCCTCCCTTCTTCCCCGCTTGCTTTGTTTTGTTTCTTTTGAGAGAGTCTCACTAGGTTGCTTAGGGCCTGGCTAAGTTGCTGAGGCTGACTTTGAACATGCGATCCTCCTGCCTCAGCCTCCTGAGCCACTGGGATTACAGGAGTGCACCACAGCATCCAGCTGGAAGTATCTTTAGCCAGGACTGCATGCACATCTTCCAGAAGAGAAGGGTTTAGATGGTAACCAGCCCAGCACAAAGCTTTGTTGAGCAAACACACCCCCGTTTGTCACCTCCCTGAGCCGGAAGGTGCTGACGTTTCCAGATGGCCAGATGGACCATCCAATGATCTGAGACATCTGTTAGGACTCCTATTAGTGGGTCTGTGCTAGTGAGGGACTGAGGACCATCCACCTCCACCGCTCCTGATGACCACTCCCTATTCCCTTCCAGGCAGAGATGCGGCTGCAGGATCAGCAGCTAGCCAGGCAGCTCATGCGCCTGCGAGGTGACATCAACAAGCTGAAGATCGAGCAGACCTGCCGCCTGCACAGGAGGATGCTCAACGATGCCACCTATGAGCTGGAGGAGCGGGACGAGCTGTCCGACCTCTTCTGCGACTCCCCACTGGCCTCTTCCTTCAGCCTCTCCACGCCACTCAAGCTGATTGGAGTCACCAAGATGAACATCAACTCCCGGAGGTTCTCCCTCTGCTGAGAAGCCCTGGGAGGGCCAGAGGATGACACCCACGGTGAGGGAGGGAGCTGTGCTGGGCCTTTACCCAGTGGGGGTCCCCCAGGACCTGGTGGAGGGCACTCTCAGGAGCCCCAGCTGCGCACCCTAGTGTCTCCACCACCAACTCTTATGAGCTCCCAGTCTGCAGGAGCTCCATGGGAACGGGTCCTGCACGGTCCACCTCATTCCCCTATCCACGGTCCACGTTGCTGCACGCTGGATCGCTGGTGCTATGAACTGGGATCCCAGGGGAGCCCCGCAAAGCTGGCTATGCTTGCAGAAGGCTCTTCCCCGGAGAACACGGGCAATCAGATGTGTTAGATGCACCCATCTGGAGCTGTTACCACCCCAAGCCCTGGCTGGAATTCACCCTGAGTCAGTGTCTTAGCAGCCTCGACAGGGACCCGCCAGGAAGAGAAACACAGAAAGAGCAGCAGAGTGGTACTGGAACACAGGCTCCTTGGCGGAAGCCCGTGCCTCGGTGGCACCATCAGGCTGCTGTCAGTCTTGGACCTGGGCACTACGAGGCCACATAGATTGTTGCCGAGTGTCCTGGGACTGGTGCTGGGTGCACGCTAGCATAGCTGGGTGGGGCCCTCTTGCCACCCCTAGCCCCAGGCACCACCTGCAAACAGGGAGAGCCCTTACCCGGGAGGTCACTGATGCCTGGGCCAGGCAGGTAGGTAACAGATTCCCCAGAGGGTGTGTGTAGGAGCCCGTCCTGAGCCTCCTCTGACACAGTGCCTGACCTAAACAGCTAATTTTAACTGGATAAGACTGTTATACTAATGTGTTACTAACTTGTTAATGATTGTTTGGTTCTCGTCCAACCTAGCAAGCCAGTTGAGCAACTCCAGTGCAGTTTGGGGTTTGGCTTTAAGAGTTTCTCCCACACAGCAAGTGTGAGGATGGATGAGGTGGGAGCAGGTTAGCAAAGTCACCTGGTCTAATGCCACATGCCACCAGGTGTGACCCTGAAGGCAGAAGTTTCTTAGACATTTGATGGCACCTAGCAGAGCCCAAAGGGGCAAAGTGAAGCTGGGGAAGGAGAAGGACTGTCCTCGGGTCACACACTGCCGGCTGTGGAAGGCTGAGGTGTGAAATCATGTGAATAATGAATGCACAGACACATCGATGACCTTGAAACCCAAAGATGGTCTGACGCCAAACCCCTAACTGCCAGCCCCCTCCGCTGCCCCCACCTAGCACCCCTCCCTAACTAATTTTCAATCCAGAGTATTTGAGTGGGAGCCTGAGCAATACCTCGGGCACACATCACTTGTCACCATCCTGAAGTCTAAGTACACTGACTCTGTCCACGTCCATGTTCCTTCTTCCATGTCATCCCTGTGGGCTGCCTTCACATCCCCATGGCCCCTGGGAGGGGCTGTGTTTGGGGACTTGGGGTGGGACAATGCAATGAATGGTCCCAAGGAGCCAGAAGAGAATGTGGTCCTTCCTTGTGACTTCAAGGAGACAGGGCTCACCCTGCCTTCAAGGAAGGCAGAACAGTGTAGCCAGAATTTGTTGTTGGCCCTAAATACCAGAGGACCCCTCCCTGGGCCTCTGTATAGAGGCCACACAGCACTGCCTGGTCCTGAGAGGACTTTCTTTCCTGCCACCTCCTTCCACCCCAGTCCTGTGGCAGACAACACGTGCAGGAAAGCCCATCCCACGTTCAAAACACACACCTCCAAACTGGGCTTCTCTTTAGAAATCAGTTGTTACAGAAATGGAAAAAAAATGCAGAGCAGGAGAGCAGAGCAACAGAGACAGAGCTGTCGGCGCCCAGAATGGGGCGCCGCTAAGCCCCCTTGACCCAGCGGGTTCCTCCCATCCCTGTCTCTGGAAGGAAATTAAGACCCAGACAGATGTTCTGGGGTTGGCTAGATGTCTCAGTTACTTTGTTCAGTTCATTCCAAGAGAATTTTATCTTGGGATAAAGGGGGGTGGGGGTCTGAGAAGTGGAGGGGGAGACATGCTCCATCCCTTCCCCATGGGCCCAGCCACTAACCCATTCATTCAGCTTCGTGAAGTCCCTACTATGTGTGGGTCACAAGATATCGGTGGCCGGTAGCCTCTTGGGTCCAACCTCCACCATCAACTGTCTGGCTGACCCTGTGTATACAGTGCTGTTTGCGGATTCACCTGTGTGCCGTCTCTGTGCCCTCCCCAATGATGTGAAACACCAAGTCTCCACTGTGCTGTCACTCGCGGTCATGTCCGGCGCCTTTGTAGGCTCAGTAGCCACCAGAGAGGCCTGGAGGCCTGGGCAGGTTTGACCTACCCCTGTAGCAATACCAAGTGCTATTACATGATCGATGGACAATTGACAATTTTATTTTTTATGATTATGTGTTTCTATATTGCTGTTAGAAAAGGTGAAATAAAAAAATTTCAAAAGAAGGTATCCATATAAAAAAGAGGCATTTACTTCCTTTTAGTTTGTTCTTATTATAGTACACACAGGGCCATTTTCCTAACTGAAAGGATGAATGGATGGATGGATGGATGGATGGATGGATGGATGGTTGGATGGATGGATGGATGGTTGGATGAATGCATGGATGGTTGGATGGATGGATGGATGATGGTTGGATGGATGGATGATGTGTGACTGGCTGGATGGATGATGGTTGGATAGATGGATGGATGGTTGGATGGATGGATGATGGTCGGATAGATGGATGGATGGTTGGATGGATAGATGGATAGATAGATGGATGGATGGATGGATGGTTGGATTATTGGATGGATGGATGAACAGATGATTTGAGCCATAGGATGAAGATGTGTATGGGGGGAAGACTTACCAGTATCACTCCTCTTCCTCCACTGTGCCTTCCTGCATCAAAGGTGGCTTGGTGGCAGTTACCAAGTCACAGAAGCAGGCCCAAGTCCAGCCTGTCCATGTCCACACAGATGAGATGAGGACACAGACACACACACAGGGAGACCTCGTGAGGCCATGGGGAGAAATTGGCATGTATAAGGTAAGGAGAGAGGCTCCAGGGGACCCAACTGTGCCCACACCTTGGGCCTTCAGAATCAGGTCAGCACACATCCTGGGTTGGACCCCAGTGTGTAGTACCTGTGATGCATCCCAAGCCATCAGCACACTAGCTTTCCTCTTTGCCCTCCCCTCCTAGCCCCCAAGCCCCACCTGGAAGTAGCTGTGTCACTTCCTCCCCCCAACTCCTGGCCCCAAACCCCACATGGGAGTAGCTGTGTCACTTCTGCTTACCTTGCCTCCACCAAAACAAGTCCCATAGCCAAACCTGCATAGAATGGGGAGGTAGGACAGCTGTGTCCACCAGCAGGCTCCCTTCTGCACCCCACCCACAGGGGCTGGGGCTGCTCCAGAGGGGACAGGAGATGAGACCTCTTTCTCCAGAGAGAGGGCCCAGGCACCTCCTTTGTGGCAACAGAGGGTGGTTGCCCACACTTTGGTTTTCTGGTAACAGCACAGCATCCCTGCTGAAGACATGCTCCACCTCACAGCCCCATGGTGAAGCCCATGTCACAAAGCCACAAGATGAAAGAGAGGAGGAAAAGGTGGGAAGGGAGAGGAAAAGAGGGGAGGAGGCCAGGAAAGAGAAGACACAGGGAAAAGCAAAGGGGGGCACGATTTAGCCCCAAATCTGAGGCCATGAACTAGACTTTCTTTCCCACACTCCCTCGCACACCTTAGGTAACACCCTGCTCAATGTAAGAACAGGTCACAGAAGTCACAGGCTCTGCACTGGACTCTCAGGCACTGGAGCAGGTCTCAGGCCCAGCAGCCTAGCAGGAGATCCCAGCCCTGACCCCCTTTACCAGACTGTGACCTGCCCATCACAGAGCAGACCCCATGAGGCCTACCCCAGCCTCAGCAAAGCAGCACTTTCACCCCTCTGCAAGCTTGTGGCAGGTCACTGCACACAGGGCTCTTCACAGGGCCCAGAGAGGAAGGGAGCAGGCCCCACAGCCCACCTCCTGCAGGAGGCAAAGATAGACTCAGTGTCAGCTGCTCCCTCCATCCTGGCCACCCTGCTCTGCCCATCAGGCAAGACAGACCTGAAGGCCCCATGGGAGGCAGGACTTAGTATCTCTTAAACAAGAGAAGTTTCTGTTTTAAAATCCTAGCCACGGAGGGGTTGTGGGGAGAGAGGAACACTAACACACTGCTGGTGGGACTGCAAACTGGTACAGCCACTCTGGAAAGCAATGTGGGTTGGAACTACCTTACCCAGCTATCCCACTCCTGGGTATTTCCCCCAAAGAGCTGGAATCCACACACTACCGAGACGTAGCTACATCAGTGTTTACAGCAGCTCAATGTATAATAGCTAAACTGTGGAACCAAGCTAAATACCCCTCGCTGGAGGAATGGATTCATAAATTGTGATATATACACAATGCAGTTCTACTCCACTATTAGAACGATATCATGCCTTTTGCAGCCAAATGGATGGAAATGGAAAAAACTACACTGAGTGAAATATCCCAACTCAGAGACTTAAGGGAGAAATGCTTTCTCTCATATGTGGAAATAGCTAGTGTAAAACCTATGGCAGGGTGACAGTCAGCCGAGTTAAGTAATCAACTCACCATAGCAGAAGCTCCACATAAGCTGGGTGAGCCATACCTAGGGAGGTGGGGGGAGAAGGGAGGGAGGCAGGGAGGGGAGGGAGGGATAATGGGGTTATCAATACAACCGGGGGTACTCAACTCCCGTGAGAAGCCTAGCTATACACAGACAGGCAGAGATCTCAGAAATGTCAACAATTATTATACATGTATATGTTCATTTCAAAATATAGTATGGTGGGATTACAGAGGAGACATGAGCTCGGGGAATGGATGAAAGGCGTAGATCCTAGCCAGCTTACTGCCTCGCATGTCAATATCCATGTATGCATGATTATGTAACAACAATTCCCTCTGAGATGTATGTGTATGTTGAACTAATAAAAAAATCACCCTGAAAAAAAAACACTCCAGCCTCTTGTAGCACAGTGAGTCTCCCCGAGAAGAACCTCCCAAGTGCCCCTTCCAGTGATGTAGAGGGAACTACTGGAGGAGGGCTGGACCCCTCCCCATGCATCCTGTCCCAGCCGGCAGGAACCGGATGGCTCTCATTCAGCGGTTGACTGGGTATGAGGTAGACCCACTGGCCCTGAGTTCTCCACGCGCTTCATTTCTCCCTTTACCGCGCTAAAGGCCTCCAAGCGCTTCCTTCTCTGCCTTCTCTCTTTCAGGGGCAAGGCCTTAAAACATATATCCCCTCTTACTAGAGGCTTTTACATTTAGAGTCAAGGCTATTCACATTTTCTCTCTTTAGAGTCCCTGTTTCTACTGCCGCACTAGAGTCCCTATTTCTACTGCCGAGGCTTTTCTTCCTCTCTTACTGCCTGCATGTTAGGTTTTCTTCTTCTGCCTCTGCTTCTGCTGCTGCTTCTCTGTCTCTGCTTCTTCTGCTGCTCTCCTCTGTCTCTGCCGCTGCTGCTTCTCTGACTAGTGGCTACTTCTCTGTCTCTGTATCGTTTCTGCCACCGCATGGGAAGGTCTCCTCTCACTAGTATCATCTTCTAGAGTCATCTCTCTCTGTCTCCATGGTATCATCTTCTAGAGTCATCTCTCTCTGTCTCCATGGTATCATCTTCTAGAATCATCTCTCTCTGTCTCCGTACGCCTGGTATTTATCTGTTACAACAACCAATAGGGATACAGTGCAAACACATTCAACCAATTGTAACAAATGAGCGGCCAAATAGCTTAGTCATGTGGTCAGGCAGTTTGCTAATTACAAGCCAGCTGGGCCCCTTACAGAGTTGTTTACCACTAATTCTTTTCTCTGGCATCATGCTGGGCTCATTCTCCAACACCCATGCCCCACTAACATGTTGAGAACCCTGTTGGAGCGGAGGAGCCTTCCAGAAGGGAAGCTGTTGATGCACGCCTGACTCCTTGCAGCCTGTGACCTCAAATGAGCCATCTGAAGGGCACTAAAGAGCCCCAACTCAGGGGCAGTGATGCTGGAGCCCGGTCACAGAGGGGTGATATCCTGCACTTCAAGGGGCAAAGCACAGCCACAAGGAGCCACAAGGAGCACCAGGGTGAGTGCGCCAGTGAACAGGAAGTGGAAAAAGACAACTTGCTGAGAAATGGGGTGCAGACTTTATCCCACAACATATTAAAAGCTGCATGACCTGATACTGACCCCAAGCTGGTGAGGTGGGACATAT
>PVKS010025713.1:0-29521 GCA_004027875.1 Aplodontia rufa | reverse complement strand
CTGCCTAACCAAGAGCATGGGACATCTTTCCATCTTCTTGGGTCATCTTGGATTTCATTTTTCAATGACCAATAATTTTTGTTGTTGAGATCTTTGATTTCCCTTGTAAGGTTAATTCCCACGTATTTTTTTTAAGGTATTGTGAATGGGACTGATTTCCTGATTTCTTCATCAGTCCTATTATTATTAGTGTATAGGAAAGCTATTGATTTATGGGTGTTGATCTTGTATCCTGCTACTTTGCTAAATCTGTTTATAAGTTCAAGCAGTTTACTGATGGAGTTTTTTTGGATCTTCAGGTACAGGATCATGTCGTCAGCAAAACGAGAGTGTAACTTCCTCTCTTCCTATTTTTATCCCTTTGATTTCTTTCTCTTGCCTAATTGCTCCAGCTAGGGTCTCAAGAACAATATTGCATAAAACTAAAAAGCTTTTGCACTGCCAAGGAAACAATCAAAAGAGTCAAGAGGTTTCCTACAGAAATGGAGAGAATCATGGGCTATGATTCCTCTGACAGGGGCTTCATATCCAGAATATACAAAATCCTCAAAAATCTCAATTACAAAAAACACAAATAACCCAATTAATAAATGGGCCAAAGAGCTAAATAGAAACTTCTCCACAGAGGACACTGAGCAAGCCAATGAATACATGAGAAAGTGCTCTAAATCACTAGTAATCAGAGAAATGCAAACGAAAACTACATTAAGATATCACCTCATGCCAGTCAGAATGGCAAAAATGAAGAAAATAAACAATAATAGATGCTGGAGGGGCTGTGGAGAGATAGGCACACTAGCACACTGTTGGTGGAGCTGCAGACTGCTACAGCCCCTCTGGAAAGCAGCTTGGAGAATCCTCAAAAAACTAGGGATGAGCCCACCGTATGATCCTGCTATTCCTCTCCTGGGTATTTTTCCCAGGAAATTTAGAATCAGCACATTACAGTGACACAGCAATATCTATGTTCATAGCAGCTCAATTTACAATAGCTAAATGGAAACAACCCAGATGTCCCTCACTGGAAGAATGGATCCAAAAACTGTGGTATATATATACCATGGATTTTTACACAGCAATTAGAAACAATGATTTTGCATTCTTTGAAGGTAAATGAATGGCTATGGAAGAAATTATGCTTAGTGAAATCAGCTTAACCCAGAGAACCAAGGGTCGAATGACTTCACTCATCTGTGGAGGCTGGAACTAGACCCTGGCCATTGAGAAAGGAGGTCTATTATCATGTGTTAAATCCGGATAAGTTGTAATGTTATACAACCTAATGCATTTTTAGAGATGTATTGGGAAGGAGGGGGGAAGGGATAAGGGTGGGTAATTGGGGGGCACTCTTGGGAGTAAATCTAATCTTCAGAATCTATATATATATGATATTATTTTATTAAAACTTATATGATTGTTCAACAAATAATTTTCTCAAAAAAAAAAGAAAGAAAGAAAAATTCACTGGAGGGATTAAAAGCCAGATTTGAGCAAACAAAGCAAAGAATGAGTGAACTTGAAGATTTTCCTGAATAACAAAAAGAAAAAAAAATGGAAGAAAAGTGAACATAGCCTACTGGACCTGTTGTGGGACACCCTCAAGCAGACCAGCATACAGAAAGAAAAGATAGGAGCATTATTCGGAGAAAGAATGCCTGAAAACGTCCCAAGTTTGATGAAAGATACGGATAAAAACAAGACATCCAAGAAGTTCAGCAAATCCCAAGTCAGATGAATACAAAGAGACCTACACTGAGACATACTGTAATCAAAGGTGTGAAAGAAAAAGAACCCTGAAAGCGCAAGAGGTATAGCTTGTCATCACATATAAAGCTCTGTAAGAAGATGATCCGTAGATTTCTCATCAGAAACTGGAGGTCAGAATAAAGAAGACCAATGTTTCCAAAATGTCAAAAGAAAATAAAATTGTCAATCAATAATTCTATATCCAGCAAAACTGTCCTTCAGAGTGAGGGATCAATGAAGACATTTCCAGCTGAAGGTGTTTGTTACCTCTTGATTTGCTCTGCAGGAAATGCTTAATGAAGCACCGCAAGGTAAAGTAAAAGGATGTTAGACCGTAGCCCAAAGTGGTCTAAAGAAACAGAGACCTCAGTAAAGGCAAAGACACGGGCGATTAGAAAAGCTTGTACTGTTGCTACTGCTGTAAGGACAATTTGTTCCATTACTTTTCATACTTTACATTGAGAAACCAAGACAATTTTTTAAACAATTACTAATTTAAAATCTAGAATTGTAACTTTGGCTTCTAAATTCGCATTTTTTATTTTCTATACAATTTAGAGCGATATATATTTAAAAGAGTTAATAGTTCATGAGGTTCGCACACAGTGCATAAAAAGGAAATTTGATTTTTTTTAATTTGTTGAATACAAATTTACAATTAAAGGGGAATCATTATCAAACAATCAAGAGCAAATGTATATTCACATAGTTAGCCAAGGCTGATGCCATTCCATGGTTTCCTTCCTTGGGCTCCTCATGGTTCTGTTTTCCCCAATTAAACCCCTGTGTTAAATGGACTTCTCACGGAGGTCGGAGGTTTCCCTCTGAGTTGATTCCCCCATACTCCCTCCCTCCAGTCGCCTTGATATCCTTCCTGTTCCCTCCCCCCGCCCTGCCCCCTCCCTACCTCTCCAGGTATCCTATGCAAGTTTCCCCCTGTTTGTGTAAAAATTCATATATGTTGAGGTTATTATTAGCTTAGCCACCTATCATACTCTTTCCGCTTGTATTCTAGCTTCCACAAATGAGAGAAAACATTCAGCCCTCGAGTCTCTGAGATTGGAATACTTCACTCAGCATAATTTTTTCCATCTCCATCTGTTTGGCTGCAAGTGCCATAATATTGTTTGATCTAATAGCCAAGTAGTATTCCATTGTATTTATGTATCAAAGTTTTTGAATCCACTTGTCGAATGAGGGGCATCTGGGTTGGTTCCATAGTCTAGCTATAGTAAATTGAGCTGCTATAAATGTTGATGAAACCATATCTCTGTAATATGCTGATTCTAACTCTTTTGGGAAAATACCCAGGAGTGGGATAGTTGGGTCATAAGGTGGTTCCAGCCCTAATTTTTTGAGGAGTCCCCACACTGCTTTCCAGAGTGGTTGTACCAGTTTGCAGTCCCACCAGCAATGTGACAGTGTTCCTCTTTTCCCACAGCCCCTCCAGTATCTGTCATTGATCGTATTCTTCATTTTGCCCCTCTTACAGGAGTGAGGTGGAATTTCAGTGAAGTTTTGATTTGCATTTCTAGTGATGTAGAGCTTCCTCCATTGAGAAGTTTCTTTTTAGTTCTGTAGCCCTTTCATTGATTGAATTATTTGTGATTTTAGTGTTTAGGTTTTTTAGTTCTTTGTATATTCTGGATATTAGCCCTCTGTCGGAGAGGTAGCAGGCAAAGATTTTCTCCCATTCTGTAGGATCTCTGTGGACACTCTTGATTAATTCTTTAGCTGTGCAAAAGCTTTTTACTTTAATTGTGTCCCATTCATGTATTCTTGACTTTATTGTTTGGGCTATGGGAGTTTTGTAAGGAAGGCAGTGCCAACTCCTATGTCCTGTAGTGTTGATCCTACTTCTTTTTCAAGTAAATTTAAAGTTCCTGGTTTAATATCCAGATATTTGAATCATTTTGATTTAATTTTTGTTCAGGGTGAAAGGTAAGGATCCAGTTTCAGCTGTCTACACATGGCTGTCCAATTTGTCCAACACCATTTGTTGAACAGGCTATTTTTCTTCCACTCTATGCTTTTGCCCCCTTTATCAAATTTCAGATAGTTAAAGGTATGGGGGTTCATCTCAGAATCCTCTATTCTATTCCATTGGTCTTCAGTTCTGTTTTGATACCAATACCATTCTGTTTTTATTATTATAGCCCTATAGTAAAATTTCAGGTCAGGAAGTGAGATACCTCCTGCTTCTTCCTTCTTGCTAAGTAATGTTTGGCTAATCCAGGTCTTCTGTTATTCCATATGAACTTGAGAATTGCTTTTTCTATATCTGGGAAGAATGACATTGGTATCTTGACGGGGATTGCATTAAATCTGTATAGGGCCTTGGATAGAATGGCCATTTTGATTATATTAATTCTGCATGACGATGAATATGGAATGTTTTTCCATCTACTCAGGTTAAAAAGGAAATTTGTGACACAGAAAATGGAGCAAAGTTTTGTATTTTGTTGAAGTTAAACGTGTATGAATTCAAATTAGAGTTAAAAGTAACCCCCATGGTAACCACAAAGAAAATACTCTAAAGGAAATGAGAACTGAATTTAAGCATTTTGCTATAAAAAGACAAACTAAACCCAAAACAAAGAAACAAGGGGAAAAAAAGCTATGACGCATATAGAAAGTAAATAACAAAATGACAGAAGTAAGTCCCTTCTTATCAATAGTTACTTTAATATAGACTTAAACTCCTCAAATGGCACAGGTTAGTGAAACAGATTAAAAAATAAAACAAAACACAAAAGCACATGGTCCAGCTATTCTGTTTGCAAGAGACTCATTTTAGATGCAAAGACACAAATAGACTGAAAGTGAAAGGCTGGAGAAGAGATATTCCATGAATATGTAACTCCAAGCAGTGTAGGGATAGCGATATAAATGTTACATAAATTATACTTTTTTTGGGGGGGTACTGGGGATTGAACCCAGGGATGCTTAGCCACTGAGCCACATTCCCAGCCTTTTCTACTTTTTATTTCGAGGCTCACTAAGTTGCTGAGGCTGGCTCTGTGCTTCTGATCCTCCTGCCTCAGCCCCACTCCTCCCGGGGCTGGGATCACACCTGGCGCCCTGCTGGAAGAAGCAAGCTTTACATCAGCACGGTTTGTAAGAGACAAAGCAGGATGTTCTATATTACTGAATATTCAGCAGAAAGAAGAAGATAAAACAATCACAAACACTTCCTTACCGTCTCGCGCACCCGCCATGTCACAATAACTACAAACAATTATTGCCTTTTAAATGCTCCTGTATTCACGCCACACAGCGCATCTCTATCCTAACGCTCTGTCCTAATGCTGCTTCTTGCAGAGGGCAGTCGCACCACTCCTTCTTTCCTTCCTGTGGGTGCGAGGCTCAGATTCTCTGGGCCTTATCTCCTGCTGGGTCCTTGTCCTAGAAGTGTCCACTGCTGTCCGGCAAAATGTCTCCCATCTTTTTCTCGAGCCTGCTTCTTTTAGACTGTGTCCACTTCTTATCTTTAGGCTGCACACTCTGGCTGGGCATTTTCTCGCTCAGCTTAGGGCTAGGCCACCTCCCTCGCCCCTCATAGTGTTTTTCCTGTTATCTTACAAGACAGTCTGCATCTCAAGGATTGGACAATGCTGTCACACGGGCTTTTCGCCTTACAGTGGGGTGGGGTAGTTTTACATCACACAGGATCTGTCACGCACTTACAAAGTTTTTTTAAATTCTTATGTTTCTAACATTCCACACGTAAAGTCTTTTTTTAATTCTTACATTATGCTCCTAACACTAACCTAATTACAAACCATCAAAATATATGCAGCAAACACTGGGAGAATTGAAGAGAAATAGTTCCACAGTTGAAGCTGGAAACTTCGATACCTCGCCTCAGCAGGGACAGAATGACCCCACAGGGAAGGTAAAGAGCAAGCAAGACACCTGGATCTAATAGTCACACAGGAAGCACTCCCAGGAACAGTGGCACACACCTGCTCAAGAGCAAGAAGACACACTCCACGGCAGAATATGTGTGGGGCCACAAATTAAGTCTTAATAGATTTCAGAAGATTGAACTATCAAAGAATCTTCTCCATGCCCAATGGGAGAAAGTTAGAAATCAAAAACAGAAGTAACACTGGAAAACACAGAAAACCGTAAAACCTGGACAGCACACTCTTGGCCAATCAATGGACTGAAGAAGACATTGTAAAGTAAACTGGAATATACTTCAAGATGAGTTCAAAACAAAAGTGCAGCACACCAAGACTTGGGTAACAAAACTAGCGCTTAGGAGGAAATTCATAGCTACCAACGTTCACGTTTTAAAACAGGAAAGATTTCAAGTCGACAATCTAACTTTACAAGTTAAGGAATTAGAAAAAGAAGAACAAGTTAGACTGAAGCTAGCAGATGGAAAGAAGTGACAATGATTAAAGCAGAGATAAATGAAATAGGGAATTACAAAAAGTAGAGAAAATTAATGTGACCTTCAGTCAGTTATCTGAAAAGGTCAACAAAATTGAAAGCCCTTCAGCTAGATGAACAAAGAAAAAAGAAGACAAAGTTACCAAATTCGCAAAGAAAGTGATTCTACAGTAAGAAAATGGGATTATGGAAGAGTATTTTGAACAAGTGTATTTCCCAAAATGGACAAGTTCCTGGAAACCTACCAAGACTAAATCACAAAGAAATAGAAAATTCGAATCGACCTAAAACTAGTAAGGAAATTAAATCAGTATTTAAAAAGTCTCCTGACAAAGAAAAACCCTAGTTCTTTTGGCTTCATTGGTGAATTATACCAACAATTTAAAGAAGAGAAACACTAAATTTTCTCAAGAGATAAAGAGGAGAGAACTTTCTTAACTATGTGACCCTGATATCAAGGCCACAGATGCTATAGGAAAACTACTGACCAATACCCCTTGTGAACGTCTATGCAAAAATCCTCAGCAACTACTAGCCAAGCAAATGCATCAGCACATTAAAAGGATTATATGCCATGACCAAATGAGATTTTATTTCTGGAATGCAAGAATAGTTAACTTTAAAATTCAATACATTGCAATATACTACATTAGTAGAATAAAGGATAAAAAACACATGATCATCTCAATTGATACAAAAAAAGAATTTGATAAAATTCAACACCCTTTCATGTTGAAAACATCCAACAGACTGGGAGTCAAAGGATGCGACCTCAACAGCAAAAGAACCCACAGCAGACACCATACTCAGTGGTGAAACCCGAAAAGTTTTCCTCTAAGATCAGAAACAGGCAAGGATGTCTGGTTTTACCACTCCTAATCAACATAGCATTTGAAGTTCTAATCACAGAAATTAGGCAGGAAAAAAGTAAAATAAAGAACAGAAAAGACATTCAAATTGGGAAAGAAGAAATGAAATTTGTGCTCATAAAGATGTGGTCTTATCTATAAAAACTAAAGATTTCAGCTGGGTGTGGTGGCACATACCGGTAATCTCTACAACTCTGGATGTTAAGGCAGGAGGTTTGAAAATTCAAGGTCAGATTCAGTAACTTAGTGAGTCTTTGTCTTAAAATAAAAATTAAAAAGGACTGGAAATGTAGAACACCCCTGGGTTCAATCCCCAGTAACTCAAAAATATAAAAATGATCCAGGGGACTTCACACACACACACACACACACACACACACACACACACACTTGTTAGAGCTAATTAACTAAGCAAGGTCGCAGGATACAAAATAAAGGCATAAGAATTAGTTGTATTTCTATGCACAAACAATGAATAAATTGAAAAAAATTATGAAAACAATTCATAATTTTTGAAACAACAGCTTCAAAAAGAATAACATACTTAGAAATAACCGAAGAGGTGAGAGACTTGTACAATAAAAATTATAAAACATTGGTGAATGAAACTAAAGAAGACAGAAACGGAAACAACACCTTGCATTCATGGTTGGAAGACAATATTGTTGAGAAGTCGATACTACCTGAAGTGATCTACAAATTCAATGCAATTTCCGCCAAAATCCTGAAAATATTTTTGACAGAGATATAAAAAAAAACTACATTAAGATTTCATGTAACTCCAGTCAGATTGGCAAAAATGAAGAATATAAACAATAACAGATGCTGGAGGGGTTGTGGAGAGATAGGCACACTAGTACACTGTTGGTGGAGCTGCAGACTGGTACAACCCTTTGAAAGCAGTGTGGAGAATCCTCAAAAAACTAGGGGTGAACCCATCATATGACCCAGCTATCCCTCTCCTGGGTATTTTTCCAGGGGAGTTAGAATCAACACATTACAGAAACACAGCAAAATCCATGTTCATAGCAGCTCAATTTATAATAGCTAAATTATGGAACCAACCCAGATGCCCCTCACTGGATGAATGGATCCAAAAACTGTGGTACATATATACCATGGAGTTCTACTCAGCAATTAGAAACAATGATATTGCAGCCTTTGAAGGTAAATGGATGGTGATGGAAGAAATCATGTTGAGTTTGAGCAAAGTTAGCCTAACCCAGAGAATCAAGGGTTGAATGTCTTCACTCATTTGTGGAGGCTGAAGCTAAACCCAAGCCTGTGTGAAATGTGATCAACCTCATATATTAGACCCAGCAAAGGCGTAGTAACACACAACCTAGGGCATTCATAAATATGTATTGGGAAGGAAGGAGAAAGGATAGGAGAATAGGGTGGGATCTAGGGGGTAAATCTGATTTAAGAATATATACTAATCATATTGTTATTTTGGATGCATTTTTGATTGTATAATAACTAAATTTCTTAATAAAAAAAAACCCATCCTAAAATTCAGAAGGTATCTGAAGGAATTCCAAATAGCCAAAACAAGTTTGAAAAGGAAGAACATAGCTGAGGTACTCATTCTTTCTGATTTTAGAACTTAAAGCTGCAGTTATCAAACAGTTGTGGTCCTTGCATAAAGACAAATGTATAGATCAATGGACTAGAATAAAGAGACCAGAAAGAAAACCCCATATATAAGATTAAATGATTATTGACAAAAGGCCAGGACCATCCACTGGGGAAAGGGTCTTTTCAACAGTGGAAAACTAGATACCTACATGCAAAAGAATGAACTTGAACCTCACCTAGCACCATATGTAAAAATGAACTCAATAGGATCAAAGACCTTAAACTAGACCTTTTAGAAGACAACAGTCAAGTCTTCATGATGCTGGATTTTGTAATGACATACTGAATATAACACCAAAGGCACCAGCAACAACAAGATAGAACAATTGTACTTCTTGAAAAAATTTAAAGTTATACATCAAAAGACCCTACCAGGGACTGGAGCGATGGCTCAGCAGTTACAGAGCTTGCCTGGCATATGCAAGGTTGCAGGTTCAAACCCCAGCACCATGTGCACAATGAAGTGTTGGAGCAATGAAAAGCCACGTGAAAACTAAATAAAATTGAGTCTCTCTTTCTCTCTCTCACTGTCCCTCTCTCTCTTAAAAAAAAAAAAAAGACACTATCAACAGAGTAAAGAGTGGTCCATAGAATGCAAAAAAAAATGCTGCCAAATATATATCTGATAAAGGTCTAATATCCAGAATATATAGAGAACCCCTAAAACTCAACAATAACAAAGATAAACCTTATTTTTTTACAATGGGCAAAGGATTTGGATAGACATTTGTCCATAGAGCATGCACAAATGGACAGTAAGCACGTGAAAAGATGTTCAACACCACTAATCATCAGGGAAACACAACCCAAAACTACAATTATATACTCCTTCATGCCCTTTAGGGTGGACATTATCAAAACCAGAAAACAACAAGCGTCAGCAAGGGTGTGGGGAAACTGGAACCCTTATGACTGTTGCTGGGGAATGTAGAAAGGTGCAGCTGCTGTGGAAAACACTATGGCCATTCAAAAAAGTCGAATTACCCTGCATCCAGCAATTCCACTTTTAGGTACAGACCAAAATCTATGAACACAGGATCTCAAAGAGGTATTTGTACAATCATGTTCATGACAGCATTATTCACAATTGCTAAAATGTGGAAGCAACCCAGGAGTTCATTGGTGGACTAATCCATTGAAGTCAGCCTAATCAAGTGACAGAGAAGCTGAGAATAACATGGGGATGCATTCTGGGATGCATGTGCTATGGTAGCCCATAATACAGGGGGTGGCTAATTACAGATGGTAGCATTTGTTCACTGTTGCCAGGAGAGGAGGTCTTTACAGAAGTGTCTTAATTGAAAAGTTTCAGGTAGGAAATTCCTTCATGGCAGCTCTTGCTACAGGCACACATTCTTTAGGGCTCTTCTTTCTTGGCCTCCAGCTTCATTTTATTAGGGTTTGATATAATTGCTTTCATTTTGATAGGCACACTTCACATATACAATGGAATATTATTCAGCCTTAAAAAGGAAGGAAATTCTGATACATGCTACAACATGGATGAACCTTGAGGACATTACAATAAGTAAGATAAGCCAGTCATGAAAAGATACTGTGCAATTCCACTTATCTGAAGTACTTAGCTAGTCAAATTCATGGAAATGGGATGCAGAATGGCAGTTGTTAAAGGCAGGGTGGAATGGGGATAGGAGATTACCCTTTAATGGGTATAGTTTCAGTTTTCATCCTTTCAAGATGAAAAAGAATTATAGAGATGGATAGTGGTAAGAATGATAGAACATGATGAATGTGTTTCATACCACTGAACTGTACACCTAAAATTGTTAAGATAGTAAGTGTTGTGTCCGGTGTATTTTACCCTAACCAAAACAAAACAAAAACTTATTTTTCTTTTTAAGGTAAAAGGGGTGAGATTCTTGACCCTGGTCTTCCTTCCTTCCCTGGACCTAATTATCCTGGATGAGAATAATGCAAAAGGATCTAATCTGGAGACACCCTGGGTACGTCTAGTTTCCAGACCACCTTATCCTAAGCACCTACAGGTAGCGTTACAATCTTCCCCCACCCATGATCTTTCCAGGGCCACAATGCGATGCTTCATGTATAGTTCAAATTCCTTCTGTCCAGTGCAAACTTTCTCCACCTCCTCTATCTGCATCATACATCCTGTCTCCAATCTGTTTTCAGATTCTAGGTGGAGCTAAATAAAATCACCAGTCTTTTAACTGGGCACAGAGATCCCAGTGTGGCTAAGGACTTCCAAAGAGCCACGGCATAGGTGGTTTCAAAAGGACTATATTGTCGTTTCTCCGGAGAGCAGTTTTCTAACTATATTTGCCCTCAGGTAAAGGCCTCAAGGCCTCAAACAAAAGAGCAATTCTAAGTACTGTGCTGGAGCCAAGCCATTACTCAAAATACTGGGCAACCAATCTTTCTGAGATTTCAGTTGGTTTCCATTTATTGGTCTGTACCAAAATCAAAGGACAAAGTAGTCAACTGATAGGTCACTAAAAAGAATTTTTATGAAAAACTCATTATGTGATTTTTGGTACACACACCCTTGGGAAAATGTCAAAGAATTAAATGATCTCATTGTAGCTAAACTCCGTTTCCACGCAAAAAAGTAAAAAATTATGTGGATAAAGAGCATCAGTATTTATATCCATAGCAGTGAAAAGTAAGAATAAAACTGTGTCATTCTAGCAATAACTATTATTTAATAGTTATCCACTGATAACCCTTATCTACTTTATTAATACATTTTTAATTAGAGCTTGCTTTTGTATTTAGCGCTATAAACACAGCATATTTATATTTGATCAATTAGCACTAATAACAATGTGTACTGATCATTCAATCCAGAAATATTTTAATACTTATTAACTTATGGTTATAAGGAGGTAAAAAAGATGATATGTATTAAAAGATTATATATATAAAAAGGTTATATATATATATTATATATATATTTTAAAATCAAAATATATCTGAAAGAAATATGATAAGGTGATGAGAAACATTCTTACAAAAGTAATTAATAGGTGAACTGAAGTTCTTCATAGATGCCCAGTTTGTATTTGGGAGGTTCCATGTTGTCTGAAGTTTGCTGATTAAAGCATAAAGATCATGGGGAGAGATGGAGTAGATCAGGAAGCCAAGGTTGAATCAGACTATCTTAGGTCCCTTTTGACAGCCATTTTGTCAGCCTGTGTCTGACCCAGCATTTCTGTGACCACTGGATAACTGTATGCTAAGCTTGACAAAGCTCTGCCCTTTCTCCACCTAAAGAAACCTGAAAGCTGTAGGGACTTTCCCCTTGGCTGTTTGAGAATGACATTTGAATTTTGTAGAAGATTTTTCTCCTTCTTTGTATTCTGCCTATAGTTTTTTTTTCTTTTAAGTTTATGTAATCTCCTTTATTACAGGAAACCTTGTAGCATTTCTTGGTATCAAGAATTGAGTTTGCTCAAATATAGTCATTCATATTTGGCTAAGAGTAATCCATCTTCTCAATTCTTCAAGGCAGTTACATTTCTATCAACAAACATATAGTATAAAATTCTACAGGGAGGAAGCGTATGGAAATAAAAGTTCACATTAACAATAAATGTGTAAAATGAATTTTTTAAAACAAGTTTTTCTTTAAAAATGAGTATTATTAATATCATTAAGTTAAACCAACTTAATCAAATATATATAACTCTCAGGTGATTTTCAGTAAATACCAAAGATGCTTGTGTGAGGGGTGGTGGTGGGTGTACCGGGGATTCAATCCAAGGGTACTGTAACACTGGGCTACATCCCCAGTCCTTTTAATTTTTATTTTGAGACAAGGTCTCACTGAGTTGCTGAGGGTCTTGCTAAGTTGTTGAGGCTGGACTTGACCTTGTGATTCTGCTATCAAAGCATCCTGAGTTACTGGAATAAAAGGCTTATGCCATCATGCCTGTCCCAAAGATGTCTCTCTCTCTCTCTCTCTAAGAGAGGGACAGTGAGAGAGAGAGAATCAGTTTTACTTAGTTTTTCATGTGGCTTTTGTTGCTCCAACACTTCATCATGTACATGGTGCTGGGGTTTGAACCCACATTTTCATGCATGCCAGGCAAGCACTGTAACTGCTGAGTCAGTGCTCCAGATCCCAAAGATGTCTCAAGGTAACCAGAATTTCACTACTCCACTGTTCATGGTGCAAGTGAACATCTCAGATCAAATCGTACTAACTATATAGACCTTTACTAAACAATTATTAAGAACCAGGCACGGAGGCATTCAAGATGGCGGATTCGAGGAAATTGCTCCATGGTTCAGGATTTGAGCAGTGATAGTACTGCTTTTCAGAGGCGTGGGGAAGAGGCAATTCACTGAAATTCGATAATGGGCAGTTGGAGTCTCTTGGAGACTCAGAAATTTGGGCGTAACGAACAAAAATCAAGAAGCAGTACACTGAAGCCACGCCAGTTGTGGCAGCAGAGTGATAGGGGAGGAATACTACAAACACACAGAGAAACTCAACAGACAAATTTGGCACAGAAAAGTTTCTGAACTTGGGTGATCCAGAGACTGCTCAGTGAGCTGGTGTTTGAAAAGTGTTGATTCTTAACTGGCAAGCTGAGAGCTAAGGCAGGAGCGAGGCAGGAACCATCTAAACTTGAGGAGGTCACACTGCAGCTTCTGCTGCAAGAGCCCAGGAGATTGTAGCAAACAAAGCCATACTGTCCTGCAAGCACCTACTGTGTGGCCTAGGGTGACCTAGCAGAATGTAAGTGAAACAGGCACCGATATTCAACCTGGGATTGGGGAATTTAAGTCAGAAATATGGAGAAGAGTACAACTCTCTTTCACTTTTAGTGTGGCAGCTCACATGACCAGGTGAAAAGGGTTGGGAAACTGAACAGGTGTGCGTGAGTACACCCAGGGAGGAAGCCTTGGGGAAGGCCACATCAGTGGGCAGCAGAGTGTGAGACGTGCAGAGTGTTGGCTCCCCTGCCTCCAAAGTAAAATTCTTGGGAGGCTCCTGAGAGCCAGACTTCCAGAAGAGACAGTATCTGCCTAGCCCTACAGGTATGTTGACCTAGTCTCTCCACAGCAGATAACACGCATCAAAGTCCCTGAGGCCTGATTAGATCTAAGCTCCAGTCGCAGGACCCCCCTCTTAGAACTCTGCAGCAGCTCCACCCAGGGTGTGCATCTGGTCTATTTGGACAAAACTTAAAGCTCTGTATCAGTAGTGCTTCCCATTCCATCCTACTTTATCCTGATGAGAAGGGAAACTGAGAGCTATTTCAACTAGATTCAGTTTCAGGCCATTCCAGCTGGCAGCTCTGTGAGCAACACAAAAAGAGGAAGGGATTAACAACACCCAGCCCTTGCTCTCTCTGGATAGGTAACCCAAGAAGAAAGTGGTCATCCATCCTCGTTGATAGCTGAGCACCTGAGTGGAGACAGTTCTTTCGTTTTTCATGAAGAATCTGGTGGTTGTGTGTGTGTGCGTGTGTGTGTGTGTGTGTTCTTGCTGTGCTGGTTGATTCGTGGATATACATACATATTTGCTTCTTTTTTCTCATTTTTAGCATTTTTTTTACAATAGCTATTTTCCTTGTCTTTTGAGGGTTAAGTTTGTTTGTATTTTGGCTTAGATTGTTTCTCTTCTCTTTCTCTCCTTTCTTCTCCCACTAACAGACAAATTTTCTTATTTTCTATTTTTTTCTGTTTTTCTCCTCCTTTATTGTCATCACTTGCTACATCTCTTCTGCATTCTCTTTGTTCACATCCCACACATGAATTTTCTTTTACTTATTATCACATTTTTTAATGAACTTTATTTTTACCACCTTTTAGAACTATTTGTTTTATGTAACCCCTGCCCACAACATTCATATTGTTGCAGTTTCCAGTACTGTGAATGGCATAGTTGGTATCTGCTGTTTACTTTAATGCCAGATGGAGTTCACAGCTATTTATTGTTTTTGCTGTTGGCAATCGCTGACCCTGCCATTCCTGGTTTTGTGGTAATTAGTATTGTAGATGTCATAGTAGGCACTGAGTATTTATTGTAATACTATATATTGTTTGCTTCAATTGTTACTATTGTTTCTCCCTTGTCTGTGAGGTGCTGAGAATCTATAGGGACTTTACAAGTTCTCAGGGTAGATACTCTGCTACTGAACTTAACCCAGGCAAGAGACAGCACATCTTGTTCCACACACAAATTAGCCACACTCAAACTTCAGAGATACTTTAATAAATAAGCAAACAACAACAACAACAAAAAAGTAGAGACAAAACCCCCAAACTAATGACTAGGTCCCAAGTAAGAATGGCAAGGGGAAAGTCCTCAAGTGTCATGCATGGAAATCCACCTCCACAGAAAAAACAGATACAATGAACAAAAAGGCCAGAGAAACCACTTATGAGGAATCTCAATCTAGATCACTCTAGGACACTTTAACAGCAGAGAAATCCATCCTTACAGACATATAAAACACAGGAATATTCCTTGTATTTCTTACATGTCATATTACAACAAGGTAACATGAAACCTCCTAAAATTCAAAATGCACCAGCAACTGACTTCAAAGATAATGAAGTGGGGGCTGGAGCGGTGGCTCAGCAGTTACGGCGCTTGCCCAGCATGCGCAGGTACACAAGTTCAGACCCCAGCACCACGTACACAATGAGGTCTCGGAGCAACAAAAGCCACATGAAAAAAACAATGAGAATTGTTTCTCTCTCTCTCTGTTTCTCTCTCTCTCTCTCTCACTGTTCCTCTTTCTTTAAAAAAAAAAAGATAATGAAGTGAATGAAATATCAGATAAAGAATTCAAAACAGTGATTAAAGAAATGATCAATGAATCCCAAGAGAACAGAGAAAAACAACTGAATGAATTAAGGATGTCAGTATACAGGATATGAATGAGAAATTCAATAAGAAGATAAGGATATTGAAAAAGAACCAAACAGAAATCTTGAAAATGAAGGACAGAGTACATCAAACAAAATAGTAAGTTTAAAGTCTCTCTAAGTAGACCATGCTGAAGACAGACTCTCAGAGCTGGAAGACAAAGTGGCCAGCCTGGAACATTCAGACAGTAGTAAAGAAAAGAAAAATAATCATGACCAGCACTCTGGGACCACACTGAGAGACTAAATTCAAGAATCACTGAAATTGAAGAGGGTTGTGAAATGAAGGCTAATGGCATTGATAACCTCTTTTTTTATTATATGAATATGGAGTTACAATTGAGGGGGAATCATTGTCAAACAATCAAGAACAAATATATATTTACATAGTTATCCAAGGCTGATGCCATGTCATGGATGCCCCCCTTGGGTTCCCTGTGATTCTATGTTTTCCCCATAAGAACCCCTGAGTTAAATGGATATCTCGTGGAGGTCAGAGATCTCCTCCTGAGATGATTCCCCCATATTCCCACCCTCCAGTCTCCTAGATATCCTTCCTATTGATAACCTCTTAAATGAAGTAATAACAAAAAAATTCCAAACTTTGACAATGGGATGGAAATTCAGAAACAGGATGCATTCAGAACTCCACAGAGAAAAGATAAAAAATAAACCTCTTAATAACACATTGTAATTAAAATGTCTAACATGCAGAAAAGGATGGAATTTTTAAAGCATCAAGAGAAAAATATCAAGTTACATTTAAAGATAAGCCAAATCAGAATTACTTTTGATTTCTCAGTACAAACATTTGAAAGCCAGGAGGGCTTAGAATGATGTGTTCCAACCTCTGAAAGAAAATAGCTGTCAACCAAGATTGCTATATCCAGCAAAGCCTTCACAATTGAAGGAGAAATAAATTCCTTCCAAGATAAGCAGAAACTAAAAGAATTTATGACTACTAAGATGAACTTAAAAGAAAATATTTAAAGCAATGCTTCACACGGAAGAAATAAAAAACAAACCCCAGAGCTCACAAATGGACACATTTTGTGTGAAAAATAACTAAGCAGATGAAAACAAGAAAAAATTAAACTTTAGAAATAAGTCAAAATGTCAGGGATTAATGAGCATCTCTCTGTAATAACACTGAATATAAATGGTCCCAATTCCCCAATTAAAAGACATAGGCTGGCAAAATGGACTAAAAAAATAAGACCCAAGAATATAGTGTTTGTAAAACACTCACTTTACAGGAAAAAAGAGCCATAGGCTGAAAGTAAAAGGATAGAAATTATTATACTATACAAATGGAACCTGAAAACAAGCAAGAGTTACTACTATCATATCCAACAAAGCAGACTTTAAGCCAAAATTAATCACAGAAGATGAAGAAGGTCACTTCATACTGGTAAAGGGAACAATATAATGATAGTAAATACTTATGCCCCAAATGTTAATGCATATAATTGCCTAAAACAGACAACTTCATGAATTCAGGACTCAGACTTCATTACGATAGTACTGGGTGATTTCAACACACCTCTCTCACCAATAGATAGGTCATCCAGACATAAACTCCATAACGACTCTTTTGATCTAAAAAATTGAAATCAAATGGACTTAACAGCCAACAACGGCCAAACATACTTTCTTCTCATGGAACCTTCTTCAAAACAGACCATATTTTAAGACATAAAGTCACTCTTGGTAAATAAAAATTTGATATAACTGCTTGTATCCTATCTGATTATAATGGAATGAAATTAGAAATCAACACAAAAAAGCACTACAGAAACTATATAAACATAAGGAAACTGAACAATGCACTTTTGAATGATGAATGAGTAGTAGACAAATCAAGGGACAAATTGAAAAATTCTTAGAATCAAATGAGAATAGTGCTACAACATACCAGAACCTCTGGGACATGTGAAGCTTTTTTTTTTTTTCTGTGTGTGTGTGTGTGTGTGTGTGTGTGTGTATGTTTCGTACCAGGGATTGAACCCAGGGGTGCTTACCATCCCCAGTATTTTTTTTTGAGACAGGGTCTCACTAAGTTGCTTAGGACATCACTAAGTTGCTGAGGCTGGCTTTGAACTTGGTATCCTCCTGCCTCAGTCTCCTGAACTGCTGGGATTACAGGCATGGGCCACTACACCTGGCTAGATGGAGGTAGTTCTAAGAGAAAAGTTTACAGCTGTGAGTTTTTACATAAGAAAGTCAGGAAGATCCCAAATAAACAACCTAATGATGCATCTCAAGGCCCTTGAAAAATAAAAAATAAACCAATTCCAAAACCAATAGAAGGAAGAAAATAATTAAGATCAGAGCTAAAATCAATTAAATTGAGAATAAAAAATATAAAGGATCAATGAAAGGAACAGTTGGTTCTTTGAAAAGACAAGATTGTAAGTTCTTAGCCAAATTAACCAAAGGATAAAGAGAGAAAACTAAAATAATAAAATTAGAGATGAAAAAGGAGAAATCACCACAAACATCATAGAAATCCAGATGATCATTAGGGACCATTTTAGAAATTTATACTTCAATATATTGGAAAACTTACAAGAAATTGACACACAGAAAACCTAAACAGATCAATAACTAGCAAAAAGATAGAAGCAATAAGTCTTCCAACAAAAGAAAAGTCCAGGACTAACTGGATTCTCAGCTGAATTCTATCAGGTCTTTAAATAAGAACTAATGTCAACGATCCTCAAATTATTCCATAAACTAGAAAGGAATGGGAAACTTCCAAATTTATTTTACAAAGCCAGACTGTTCAATGTGAATTATGATAATGTGTTAACCAGAGTTCTCCAGAGAAATGGAACAAATAGGGACATGAGGGGGAGGGGTTTGATCTGTAAGAGATTGATGAGGAATTGGTACACATGATTATGAAGGCTGAGAATGCCCCCTATCTGCTAGAGACCCAGGAAAGCTAGTGGCACTGTTCCAATTTGAGTCACAAGGCCTTACCAAAACTAAACAAGGACACATCAAGGAAAGAAAACTATAGACCAATATCCATGATGCACTTAAATTAAAAAATCCTTAATAAAAACATTAGCAAATCATACTCAACAACATATTAAAAGATTGCACATTATGACCAAGTTGTTTTTTCCCAGGGATGCACAGATGGTTTAACACACATAAATCAATAAATGTAAATCACTACATTAAGAACTAAAGAGAAAAATCAATTATCTCAGTAGATGTAGAGAAATTCTTTGACAAAATTCAACACTCGTTCATGATAAAAAAAAAACACTGAAGAAACTAGGGACAGAAAGAACTTATCTTAACATCATAAAGGCTATATATGACAAATGCCATGTCAACATCATAATAAATGAGGGGAAACTGAAATATTTCCTTTAAAATCTGGAACAAGGGGTTGGAGCAGTGGCCCAGTGGTAGTGTGCTTGCCCAGCATGTGCAAGGACCTGGGTTTGAACTCCAGCACCCATATACACAACAAAATGTTGGAAGAACTAAGACTAGATGAAAAAATAAAATAGAGTTTTTCTCTCTCTGTCTTAAAAATTAAAAAAAATCTGGAACAAGACAAAGGATGTCCACTCTCACCATTCCTATTCAACATGTTACTAGAAATTCTAGATAGAGCAATTAGGCAAGATAAAGAAACAAAACAGTTAAAAATAGGAAAGGAAGAAACCAAAGTATCACTGCTTGCAGATGATAAGATCCTATATTTAGAGAAGCAAAAAAGCTCCACCAAAAGACTGCTAGAGCTAATAAATTCAACAAAGTATCAAATTATAAAATCAACAGCTTTTCTATATACCAATAATGAATCTTCTGAGAAAAAAATCAGGAAAACAATACCAAAATAGTCTCAAAACACACACACACACACACACACACACACACACACACACACACACACCAAAAAATAAACAAACAAAAACATGCACTAGAAATAAATCTAACCAAGGAGGTGAAAAATCTCTACAATGAAAACTAAAGAACATTAAAGAATGACATTGAAGATGATCTTATAAGGTGGAAAGACCTCTCATGTTCATGAATAGGCAGAATTCCTCTGCCATGTCCTGCTACCATGTCCTATTCACCTCAGGCCCAGAGCAATAGAGTTGGTTGACCATGAACCGAGACCTCTGAAACCACGAACCCAAAAACTTTTCCTCCTTTAACTTGTTCTTGTCAGATATATATTTTTTTACTTTCAAAAGTATTTTGTGATTGTCATGATGATATTATGTAAGAAACATAAACTGATAAAGAAAAATGGACCTTTTGGTTTTGATCCCTCTTTCCACTTGTTAAAAGCTGTATGATTCTTGAATCCATCCCTCCAGCAATCTGTTTCCTTTTAGCTTTGAGTCATGTGCAAATGAAAAATCTGCCATGTCTTCTTCCAAGTGTGTCAGGTGGACAGTCACAGAGGGCAGGGATAGGACAAACAGCTTCATGTAATTTCATATAGAGAGTTTGTGTACTGAGCTCATGCAATGCTCAGTAGAAATGAATAAGTAGTTGAGAATTATACAGGTTGGAACCCATTGCCAACCAAGGGCTGGTTCTGAAGTGTTGGTTATAGATTCCGGTTGGAGAATTTCAATAGATATTTACTCAGAACCTGACTCTTGCTGGACACTCTGCTAGGATTTGGGGATATAATGATGCACAAGACATGCTACTTTTCCTCAGTGACTTGAAGTTGGTGGCCTCGTCTTTTCTTTCTTTTTTTTTTTTTAATTAGATGAATATGGTACAACTGAGGGGGAAACATTGTCAAACAACCAAGTATACTTAGTTATCCAAGGCTAATGCCATGTCATGGATGCCCCGCTTGGGTTCCCCATGTTTCTGTTTCCCCCAGAAAACCCCCTGAGTTAAATGAATATCTCGTGGAGGTCAAAGATCTCCTTCTGAAATGATGCCCCCATATTCCCACCCTCCAGTCTCCTAGATATTCTTCCGAAGCCCTCCTTCCACCCTGTCCCCCACCCTATGCCTCCAGGTATCCTAGGCAATCATCCCCCTGTTGCGTTAAAAATCATACAATTTGAGGTTATTATTAGCTTAGCCATCTAACATATTGCTTCCCGATGTATTCTAGCTTCCACAGATGAGAGAAACCATTCGGCTCCTGAGTCTGAGATTGGGATATTTCATTTAGCATAATTCTTTGTCAGATATTTTGATAACAGCAATGAAAGCTAACTAACACAACTATATAAATCTAAAATATTTTAAAACTGGTTTACAAAATACAAATAATCACAGCTGGAAATGTAGCTCAGTAGTGGAACACTAGATTTGATTCCTAGCACCACAAAACAAGAAACATGTAAGTCAATTATATAAAATGAAATATCCCATACTATTTTGCCTATCTTTCCTTCCTGATCCTAAATTCTTTGAAAGCCAATATGTTCTATAAACCTTTGTCCTCTCTTGTAAAAGGAAGCCTAAGGACGATTGAAGATAAGAGACAACTGGTAACAGGAAGTGGCAAGCTATCTCTATCCAGCACAGCCCTGGATAGTATGGTGTGTATTGCCAAAAGCCATGGAATCATTAGTTGCCAGTTGCCATAGGAGTTGAGATGCGTGGGGAAGAGCTATCTGGAAATCAGCATGTTTCAGCAATCTAGAAATGTTCAAGAAGTGCCAGCCCCAGACCCTGCAGTTCTCAAGGCAACATCTGTGTACACTAGGTCTCTGGGTGTCCCCAGTGTCTTTGGGGAATTAGTGTTCCTGATCAGCTTTTGCTAGCTCAGCTGAGAGACTTGACCAGGTAAGAAAACATAATGACTTTGGCTAAGAACATACTCTGCTGATAGGCTGGGTATGTATCTATGACACACTGCTATCTTACTGGTCTGGAGACAAAAATAAAATCAGTTCATATTTCTAATATTCCTGCCTAGCCAACTGTGCAGTCTATGACACCAACTACAAGGACTGAAAAATAGAAAATTATTTTGGAAATAATCGTGCAACTACACATACCATTAGCAAACCTGACTTCCTGTTATGAATTCTGGAATTCTAATATGAGCTTTACTTTCATTCACCTTTGACTATCATTTAAAAGAAAAATTTATTCCCAATTCCCATACTGTTATTAGTATACTCATTTCTCTCTAGGCACCTAAGAATTAAAAGATACAAAAGTATTTATTAAAACACAAACCATAAATTAATTAAACATACAGCTAGTGAAAAAGGAAACACATGTACATATGAAGCGGCTTCCTCATTAGGTAAGTTTTTAGAGATACAGTAGCTGGATATTAGGTCATCTCCAGCTAACCTGCTGCAAACCTGCTTCTTGGTGTTGCCTCTAGAAATAATTCACTAGGATAAAGATTCACAAAAGTCTATACAGGTTAGCACTTTAAAATCAAATTTACATTTAGCACTGATCAGAAGGCAAGCTAAGGTGTTTTCTTTTTTTAAAAAAAAAAACCAAGATTTTATTTTCATTATAGTTTTACATATTGAATGGGTTTGAAACTCCCATGTAGTCTTTGCTCTTTCACCCTTTCCTCTTCTGCTGGCCAAATGAAGACTGAGCGGAACCACAAAATGGAAGGAGCCTGGGTCCTCACATTATTGGGAAACAGTTCCTCCTTGAACCTAATTAGGAAGAGCATGTTTAGCCCCTGAAACTGTAGGGTTATTACAGCAGTTAGGATCCTATTATCTCAAAGACATGTGAGTGGGGAAGAAGGAGGAAAGAAAGAATAATGAGGGAAAACATGTTATGGTTTAGACCTGGAACATCTCCTAAAAGTTCATGCATTGAAGGCTTGGTGTCCAGTGCAGTATTTATTGTTCAAAGGTGGGGCTCTTGGGAAGTGACTGGATCATGAAAGCTCTGACTTCATTAATAGATGAAGTTTATGCTACTGGGGGAGGGTTGTGGAAACTTTAGGAGGTGGGGCCTAGCAGGAGAAAGCAGGCCACTAGAAAAAAGCCCTGGCAGGGTAATATCTTTCCCTGCACCATTCCCTCTCTCTTTCTGCTTCCTGGCTGCCAAGAGTTGAGCAGCTTTCCTCACCACATGATTCCAGCATGATCTGCTTCACCTCAGGCCCAAAGCAATGGAGTCAGCTGACAATGGACTGAAACCTCTGAAACAAAGCCAAAATAAACCTTCCCTTTGTTTTTCTCAGGTATTTTGTCACAGCAATGGAAAGCTAGCTAACATAATAGATTCATGGTATGAACATAAAGAGCGCTATTTAGTCTTTCCATAGGTTTCCCAACGTGACCTAAATAACTAAAGTGTTCCTTTTATATGACAGATTTGATAAAATTCTCAATATTTAGGAAACTTTTTAATTTCATTCTTGTGTTTCTTTCTAAATCCACTTTTTTTTTAAGGCTTAATGTTCTCAGCTACCACTTTGAAACACGATCTTTAAATTGTGTAGACTGTGTTCCTGAGCAACTACTGGTAAGGACCAAAGTCATTGCTAAAACTTAACATCAATTTAAACATACTTACAAATATATTACAAACAGTCCCTTGTTAGACATTTCAGCATTTTGGAAATATGCTCCAAATGTGGTTAAGGAACAGTCTAATCTGTATGCCTGAACAAATGTGTATAAAGATCAAAACCAATTATTCATTCTTTGCTTGGCTTGCACAATCCTAATATCTATGACGTAGCTATTACTATCCATAGGAGTATAAAGACACATAAACTGATTGATAAATTATATATTACATGTTTATTAAGGGTACAACTTTTATGTAAAATTTACATTTTATGAAAAAAATCAAAAATATTTACAAAATTTTGGAAGATAAATGTGCATTGTTCTAATTACAACCCAAAGTAGTAAATAATAATCCTTAAAAACTCACATTTGTTAGCGTTCTATGTTTACAAATTCTTGGTTAAAGAGGCAGCTACAAAATTTATCACTACACATAAGCAAGAACCAGCTTGCTAGACACATTTCCCACTGAAAATCTATTGTGTTTTTTTTTTTTTACACTATTAGGGGATTTTTGAATGAAAAACAAAAATTAGTATAAACTCATATGGCTTCAAAATTGTAACCTGTACCAAATACAAATTTATGTATCAACACTTGGTAAGAAGACTGGTAATTAAGAAAGTGCAGAAGTTTAACCATTTCACTAATTGTATATTTTTAAGGTAATACTTGATTAAAAACAAACATGGTATGTATAATAATGTCTGAATTCCAATAATAAATATTAACTGCCTAATAAAAGCAGTTTGATTGCAAAACAGATTTATAGTTAAAATTCCAGTAAGGTACTGTAATTGGCATTTAAAAGAGCACAATGTAAGAGTTAGAAATCCTAATTTAGCTATTTAGTAAAGACTAAAATTTTAGCAAACTGTCTTATGTGTTGTTTTAGTCAAATCTAAATTTAGAATTGGGCTAACACTGAATATATAAAAATGCATTTACTGTGTTACATATTGCTAAGGAGTAGTTTTCACTTATTTAGAATATAGCCATGACTTTACATAAATGTTTAGTAATAGGGATTTTATTTTCTGTAAAGCTTTAGATAACAATTAGTGGTTTTATATAAATTATCATATATAACACAAGTTATCACTTCTATGCAAAATGAAGGACACTGTGGTTTTATCATTATAAATAAATTCCCATATGTAAATTATGAAACTTTGTTTAAAATATTTCATTGCTATAAAGTTAGGCTTTTTACCATTTAGTATGAGTAGTTAAGATCTTAATCCAATCTATCACTTCAAATAATTCACCTATTTTTACCATGTGACAATTAAATAAAAACATAAAAATTGGCAATTTTTTCAATTGTTTAAACGAAAACAAGTGACAGTTCTTGTCCCTCTGCTGCCAGAACTAATCTTTCTAACAATGCATTCTTCACACGGTACTGTAAAACTCATGTTCACAATATAATCAGTTAAAAATGTGTAAATTTTCAGTGATAAACAGGGTTAAGGGAAATGTTTGAGAATTAAAATAAATACCAGTTCCCAATTTGCCATCATAGTTTTTCAGAATTTTTATGTTTCACATACTTTTGATGAGGCTATTGTCAAATATCTGAAGGTAATTTTTTTCCTCTTGTAAACATATTCTCTTAGGTTTCTTTCTCTGTCTAGTGGCTACAGTGTATCACTAAAGAGGTGAGCCAGAATTTTGAAGTATAGATTATTCTTTAGTTATTCTAAATTCTCTTCCCAACTGAAGGCCAAAGGTTTAACAAAAACTGCAAATATCCTGTAAAAATTTACAACCACTGTAAGATTCTGAATAGAAGATTGACTGTGAGGGAAAAAAGTGAGGCACATTAACGAACACAAACTTAGGCACATTTCTGGTTTTTGTTATTGTTTTAAAAGGCACACATTATGCAATCCATATAAAAATAAATTAAATCTACACCATTAATTCATCAAAACAATCACAAGTTCTATAAAGTTAATTAACTGCAGAAGTAAATTTCTCTGCTATCTTTTGCAAGCTTATTTTTTAAACACATTGCACTTGAGAATTTTTAAAATCATATAAAACACCATTTACACTTTATTAATATGCTTATGAGAATCAAATTATAGATTTTTTGCATACAACTGGAACTCTGGTCTAATTACCTTATGGCACATAACTCAATTTGATTGAGTGTTCTGAGTTATTAACATTATCTAAAACTTAGAATTCACGTTCTGTTCATATCCATTTAATATCAAACTTAAGAAATTTCAAAGCTGTCTTGGACTAAAAATTTATGGAAAGCTAAATTATTTTGTGCTTGCTCTCCTGAATTTTAGGCCTGATATTACACTACAACCTCCCCTTTCAACACAGACACTGAAGATAATTTAAAATTTCAGCCTATGAAAACTTCATTTTTACTGAGAATCTGAATAAATGTGCTTCCTGAATATTGCATCTGATCATTTACAACATAGAAAATCATTTCAGTGCTATTTCTTTCAATGACTCACTATGAAAGTGCAATTTAATGCTTGTAGTTAGCTCTCAAATATGTATAAGTTTGAAAGACTTCATACAAGTTACACTAGTGTTTGGAAAGAACAAGTATAATGCAGAATGGCAGGTCTGTATCACTCCCTTGAGCCAACCACTTTCTCAGGTCCATCAACAATCTGCCAGATATCGTCCTGAAAAACACCAAGCAATTACAGCTTTAAAAACACTCAAAGAAGGGACATTTTTCATTGTGGTCAGACACAGAACCCTAGGTCCCATGTGCTGTTTATAATACATTAGAATCACATCACAGGTGTTCAGCTATACTGACCATGGGAACTATCTCTACCAGGTGTGTCTCTACCTGGTACCCTGTACAAAGGGTCAAGGAAAAAAATTCCATGCCTTTAAGATTATCAACTGTTTGACAGTTGTTTAGTAGCTGTTAGAATACAAAATTTCCCAAGTACATTAAAAAGTTCAAAACCTCCCAACTTACCAGTGGCAAACCGCTTCTTTACTAAGGAAAGCCTGTAGCCAGTGCCAACGAGTTCAATATCTACTCCCGAGAGGGTACTTCCCTCACTGAGGAATTGAACTGCAAGTGTTGTGGGTTTACTGGGTCCTTCTGAAAGATCAAATTTTGCTCTGAGGGACCCAGAACCTACAAAAAATAAAATAGAGTAAAGAATTTAAATGGGGTAAAATACACTGGACACCAAATAAAATCAAATAAGCTCATAAGATAAACTGTATCAGTCCAATTCTAAATTCATGAGATGTGCACAGTAAAAAACACTACCCTGTTTCCAAATTAGATTTTATTCAGTGAATCTGAATTTTTTTAATCAATTAGTAATCTTCAGAGATAGCATTGAGACTCCAAAGCTACATCATGTTGAAGTGAGTCAAAAGGGAAAAAACAAGCAATTAAGGGCAACAGAAAGGGAAATTCTATTAGGAACATACATAGGCAGGGTAAAGTAAAAGAAGAAATGACTGTATATACCATATCATAAAGACTGGAGAGGTAAAGAAAGAAAAGTGGCTACTATCAGGAAAGAGTTATCAATATTATTATTTTCTATTCATTTTTAAAAATTTTTATTTGTCTAAATAATGTCTTAGATATTTCAGATATTCCATTTAATATAACAATTTATTCAGATATTCCATTTAATATAACAATTTATTCAATACTCTTTCTAAGAGCATGGCAACAGTAAACCAATAATTATAATTTATATGATAAATGCTGGAAATGAGCTCTCAGGAGCTATAGGCGCAAAAAGCACATAGTTCCACAGGAAGTTATAACTTGTGGGAATAATGATGGTGTGTATTTCAGGCATAAATTACTACTGGTAAAGAGACAGCAGATCTGTGAAAGCATAATACAGTTAAGAAAACTGCATCTAAAAAGCATAAAAAGATCACTGAATCTACACTAGAAGAGCTGGAGAAAATGATACAATGCAGGTGAGCTGCATATGAGACTAGTGGCAAGGACCAAGGGGAGGAAGATGAGAGTATCTCTGATTAGCGTCCTAGAAGGGTAGGGAAAAGCAAGATACAAAACTGGAAGACCAATTCAAGAAAACAGTTCAGGATTCTAGGTGACAGGTAACAGGGATCTGAACTAGGGCCAAGAGACAGTAAAGAATGCATTTAAAGGATATTTAGGAGTTGGAATCAAGAGGTAAGAAAGGAGTAGGAACCCAGAAGGGTTCCATGTTTCTGGTTAGGGAAAACAGATTTGCTGGGTAACAGGAAAAGGATCTTGTGATCTACTGTACAGAAGTTTATCAGCAGAAAGAGAAATGTGGAACAAGATGTCACAACACTGACATTCTATTGTGCCTGGTAGCACAGATTCAAGTGAAGATGAACTGCTGCATAACTCAACTATTGTCCAAGCCTTCCTTAAACTTTTACAACTCTTCTTTTTATATATTAGAGATTTATTTATGAAAGTAGATACATATTCAAGGGAGAATGGGGCAATCTCAAGAGAGAGCCAGCCTTTGTGGGTAAAACAATGAATATGCATGTATTCAAGGGTGCATACGGGCTAACTCCAGAGGAGAAGACAGCCAAACTTGTATAACTCCTGAAAGGTCCACCACGGGTAAAAAGCAGTCATTTTGGCACTACTTACACTTTAGAATTATTTCCTGCCCCTTTTCTGGGTACAGATTTCTACTTTATAGTATTTGGATTTGGGTATTTCTTTTCAAAGTCTTGTCTCACTACCTCAAAGCCACATTTATTTTTCCATTTCTTCACATAGACATTTTTATACTTGAATAACATAGGGAAACTACTAAAATACGTGGTTAAAAATACTTATTTTTGAGAACAAATTCCTTTCTTGGCAAGTGTTCACAGTTACAGAGGTTTCTTTAAATAGGGGGGAAAGATGCCCTCCCTTCCTTGCTAATTGATTATAAGTCTTCAATGCAGGTAGGATTTCTGACTTGTTTCCAGTTTAAACTAGGAATTTCAGTGTGGTTCCTCAAAAGCCATATAGCTAGGGTAAGAATCAGCATAACCTACAGACCTGAAAATAGCAACCTTTAAGTACCAAACAGCAAAACGGAACTGCAGATTAGCTTGCTTATTTCACTCTAAGTGTGGCTCTTTAGTAAAAGTATGAATCTGCCCAATAGATATAAATGAACAGACAATAAAGACACACTCATGGTGCTTTACATAGAAATGCTTAGGAGAAAAACTACTGACATTCTGGCTCAAAATGTTCAAAAGGAAAAAGCTGAGCAAAATTAAAAAAACTAAAAGGTGGGGAGAAAAATACCTACTTAATAGGAAGTTATTGGAGGCTAATTAGGCATTCCAAAAGAGCAAGACTTCTTTTTTAATTAAGAGAAAATGAGGGCTGGAGCAGTGATTTGGCAGTTATGGCACTTGCCTGGCACCACGTGTACAACAAAGTCTCGGAGCAACGAAAGCTGCATGAAAAACTAAATAAAAGTTGTCTCTCTCTCTCACTGTCCCTCTCTCTTTTAAAAAAAAAAAAAGAGAGAGAAGATGAAACTATATAATGTTAAAGACCATATTGTCCTGGGAATCATGCGCTAATCTTGAGTTAGAGGACATACTAGGAGTGGTCAGCAAGCAGAGGCTTTTCCTTCCTATTGTGAACAAAGATATAGACTTGAAGAGGCAATTAACAACTTCTTAAAAAAGACCAATCAGGCAGTTTTGCCATACTAGATCTAAAACTGTACTATAGAGCTGTAGTAACAAAGACGGCATGGTACTGGTATCAAGATAGGAAAGAAGACCAATGGAACAGAATTGAAGACCCTGAAACAAACCCTCAAATCTTTAAACATCTGATTTTTGACAAAGGGAGGAAAAAAAATATTACATGGAGGAAAGATAGCCTCTTCAGCAAATGGTGCTGGACAAACTGGACAGCCACTTGCAGAAAGTTGAAATTAGACCCATATCTTTCTCCTTGCACAAGAATCAAATCAAAATGGATCAAGGAGCTGGAAATTAAACCAGCTACCTTGCAACTGATGGAAGACAAATTAGGTCCACCACTTCAGCATTTGGGAGAAGGCAAAGACTTTCTCAACATGTCTCCCAAAGTGAAGGAAGAAAAGTAAAAAATCAGTGACTGGGATGCCATAAAACTAAAAAGCTTTTGCACTGCCAAGAAAATAATCAAAAGAGTCAAGAGAATTGGAGAGAATCATGGGCTGTGATTCCTCTGACAGGGGCCTCATATCCAGAATCTACAAAATCCTCAAAAATCTCAACTACAAAAACACAAACAATCCAATTAACAAATGGGCCAAAGAGCTAAATAGAAACTTCTCCACAGAGGACACTGAGCAAGCCAATGAATACATGAAAAAGTGCTCTAAATCACTAGTCATCAGAGAAATGCAAATGAAAACTACATTAAGATATCACCTCATGCCAGTCAGAATGGCAAAGATGAAGAAAATAAACAATAATAGATGCTGGAGGGGCTGTGGAGAGATAGGC
>PVKS010025712.1:0-29512 GCA_004027875.1 Aplodontia rufa | reverse complement strand
GGGGGTTTGTCTCGGGATCTTCTATTCGGTTCCACTGGTCTTCGGTTCTGTTTTGATACCAATACCATGCTGTTTTTGCTACTACAGCTCTGTAATATAATTTCAGGTCAGGGATTGAGATACCCCCTATTTCTTCCTTTCTATAGAGTAGTGTTTTGGCTAGTCTGGGTCTCCTGTTGTTCCATATGAACTTGAGAATCGCTTTATCTATATCTCTGAAAAATGCCATAGGTATCCTGATGGGGATTGCATTGAATCTGTACAGGGCTTTGGGTAGAATGGCCATCTTTATTATATTGATTCTGCCTAACCATGAGCATGGAATGTTTTTCCATCTGCTCAGGTTTTCTGTAATTTCTTTTTTTAGTGTTTGATAATTTTCTTTGAATAGGTCTTTAATATCCTTTGTAAGGTTAATACCCAAGTATTTCATTCTTTTGGAAGTTTTGGTGAATGGGAGAGATTTTCTGATTTCTTCTTCTGCGGATTTGTTGTTGGTGTAAAGAAATGCTAGCGATTTGCTGGAGTTGATCTTGTAGCCAGCTACTTTGCTAAAATCACCTATGAGCTCTAGTAGTTTTCTGGCCCATGTTATTGGGTCTTCAAGGTATAAAATCTTGTCGTCTGCAAATAGAGATAACTTGACTTCCTCTTTTCCTATACGAATACCTTTGATTTCCTTGTCTTGCCTGATAGCTCTGGCAAGGGTTTCAAGGACTATGTTGAACAAGAGTGAGGATAGCTGACAGCCTTATCTCATACCTGAATTCAGTGGAAATGCTTTCAGTTTTTCTCCATTGAGGATAATGTTGGCTATGGGTCTGTCATAGATGGTTCTGCCATAGTTAAAGTATCTTCCCTTGATCCCTATCTTTTCCAAAGTTTTGAGCATAAAGTGGTGTTGAATTTTATCAAATGCCTTCTCTGCATCAACTGAGATGATTATATGGTTTTTGGTTTTAATTCTGTTTATGTGGTGAATTACATTTATTGATTTGCGTATATTGAACCAGCCTTGTTTCCCTGGAATGAAGCCCACTTGATCGTAATGGATTATCTTTTTAATGTGTTTTTGTATCCGATTAGCTAAAATTTTATTAAGGATTTTTTCATCAATGTTCATCAGGGAAATTGATCTGTAGTTTTCTTTCTTTGATGTGTCTTTGTTGGGCTTTGGAATCAGTGTAATGTTTGCTTCATAGAAAGTGTTTGGGAGTGTTCCCTCTCTATCAATTTCCTGGAAGAGCTTGAAGAGGATCAGTGTTAGTTCTTCTGTGAAGGCTTGGTAGAATTCTGCTGTATATCTATCGGGACCTGGACTTTTCTTTTTTGGGAGAGCTTTGATTGCTGCTTCAATTTCATTTTCTGTGATAGGTTGGTTGAGATTTTCAATGTCCTCCTGTGTTAAAGAGAGGATGTCATGTGTGTTCAGATACCTGTCCATGTCCTCCAGGTTGTCAAATTTGGCAGAGTATAAATTTTCAAAATAGGTTCTGATAATCTTCTGTATCTTGGATGGGTCTGTGGTGATATCCCCATTTTTGTGTCTGATTTTGTTGATTTGCTTCATTTTGATCTTCCTTTTGGTGAGTTTGGCAAGGGGTCTGTCAATTTTGTTCATTCTTTCAAAGAACCAACTCTTGGATTTGTTAATAGATTGAATAGCTTTTTTGTTCTCAATTTCATTGATTTCAGCTCTGATCTTGGTGATTTCCTGTCTTCTGTTAGATTTAGGGTTGGATTGTTCCTCCTTTTGAAGTTGTTTGAGTTGAAGCATAAGGCTATTAATGTGCTCTCTTTCTAGATTTTTGATGTATGCACTCAGTGCTATAAATTTACCTCTTACGAAAGCCTTCATACTGTCCCAGAGGTTTTGGTAAGTTGTTTCCTCATTCTTGTTCAATTCCAAAAACTTCATGATCTCTGTTCTCATTTCCTCTTTTACCCATCCTTCATTTAAGAGGTAATTATTCAATTTCCAAGTATTTAAATAGTATATATTATTTCTCCTGTTGTTGATTGCTAAGATCATAGCATTATGATCTGACAGAATACCTGGGATTATATCCACTTTTTTATACTTGCTAAGATTATCCCGGTGAACTAGGATGTGGTCTATTTTAGAGAAGGATCCATGGGCTGAAGAGAAGAAGGTAAATTCAGCTGTCTTAGGATGGAATATTCTGTAAATGTCTGTTAAGCCTGATTGTTTAATAGAGTAGTTCAGATTGGAGACATCTTTATTGATTTTTTGTTTTGATGATCTGTCTAGAGTTGATAGTGGTGTGTTGAAGTCCCCCAGAATTATTGTGTTGAGATCAATGAGGGGATTAATGTCCTTAAGTATGTTTTCCATGTATTTGGCGGGGGGGTTGTAATTGGGGGCATAAACGTTGATTATCATTATATCTTCTTGATGAACTGTCCCTTTTAGTATGATAAAGTGACCCTCTTTGTCCTTTCTGACTAGTTTTAGTTGGAAATTAATTTTGTCCGAAATTAGAATCGCTACACCAGCTTGCTTTTTTGGGCCACAGGCCTGGTATACATTTTGCCAACCTTTCACTTTCAGCCTGTGTCTATTTTTGGGTGTCAAATGTGTCTCTTGCAGGCAATGTATTGTTGGATTTTGTTTTTTGATCCAATGGGTCAGTCTGTGTCTTTTAATTGGGGCATTGAGACCATTCACATTCAAGGATAGAATAGATATGGGAGGCTGGTTCACATACTTTGTATTGATTACAGAGTTTTGAGTCATCTTGAAAGTCTGTTTTTGTGTAGACTGATAATTGACTCAGCCTAGTTTAAGGATTTAGCATATCGTTGGTATTATCTTCCGAATGGAGTACATCTTTGAGAATGCTCTGTAGATCCGGATTTGTGTTCATGTATCTTGCTAGCTTGAGTTTGTCATTGAAGTATTTAATTTCCCCTTCATATTTGAAGCTGAGTTTTGCCGGATATATTATCTCTGGGTTGAAGTTGTTATTTTGTAACACTTGAAAGATATTGTTCCAAGCTCTTCTGGCCTTCATTGTCTGCTCTGAAAAATCCATAGTGATCCGAATTGGTTTGCCTCTGAATGTGATTTGGGGCTTTTCTCTAGCAGCTTTTAGAATTCTCTCCTTGATTTCTCTGTTATTCATTTTGTATATAATATGTCTTGGTGAGCTTCTTAATTGATTAGGTCTATTTGGAGTTCTATAAGCATCTTGTATGTGATAATCCGGATCGATAGAAAAATGTGGCAAGTTCTCACTTATGATTTCACTTAAAAGGTTCTTTAAACCTCTTGTTTGCTGTTCAGAGTTTTCCTCCAGGCCAATGATTCTCAAATTATTACACCTCATCTCATCAAATATTACTTGGAAGTTCTGGTTATGTATTATAAGCTGTTTATCCCATTTATCTTCTTTGATTTCTACGTTGTTTAGTCTATCTTCACTATCCGATACTCGTTCTTCAAGAGCTGATGTTCTGTTTTCAGTAGAGCAAGCTCTGGTGTTGGTTTCTTCCAGAGATGATTTGATTTGATTAATCATGTTTTTCAATCTTGATAGCTCTGCTACATCTCTTTTCAGAATTTCTATATCTTTGTATAACTCATCTCTCATTTCGTGGAACTGCTCCCTTATTTCCCTGTAGAAGTTGTCACTCATCTCTTGAAATTGTTGTCTAAACTCATTCCTTAGTTCCTCTCTCAACTCTTTGATTGCATTACTTATCATAATGCTGACACAATGCCTTTGATTTTCATCTAGGGCTCCAGTCATGGGGTCCTTTGGTGGCAAGCTTTGGGGTTGAGGAAGTGAAATATTTCCCCTTTTCCTCATTTTCTGGGTCCAAGAGTGTGATTTGTACTTCGAGAAAATTGCTCTTGGTGGAGTAATTGGAGCTTCTTATGGCTTAGTTTCGTTGTAATGGGTTACTTCGAGAGAGAACTCTCAGCGAATTATGAGAGCCAGCCAATGCCCATTTTGCCACGTGTCTATTTCTTCAGATATCAGGGTCTCTCTGACAATGGGGGGAAGGGATGACTAGGAATTCAAGGAGGTGGGTTGGGGAGGTAAGAAATTGCTCTTGCCTTCGAGTAAAGAGGGACAAGAGATTAGGGAAGAGTAGGTCAAGGAAAATATAGGATTGGGATGCAGGAAGGGTAAAGACTTTGGGTGAGGGTGAGGGATAAATGCTTATATTTAGGGTTTATCAGAGTATAGGAGAGGAAGAGGTTAGTATGGGGTGTAGTTGTCTTCACTCTCCAAGGGTAGAGTCTATCATGCTATCATGGAACATTTTCCTAGTTGGGATCTAATGTTATAGGGGTAGCAGTAGAGGCTAAGAAGACTTAGAAAGAGTAGTAGTCAATCAACAATATATACACACAAATAAATATTTACATCCACCAACATTAACTTTAGTATTAACCATAAAGCTAGAAATGGGAAAGAGAGGAAGAAAGGAAAAGAAAGAAAGAAAAAAAGAAGAAGAAGAAGAAAAGAGAAAAAAATCAGTATAATAAAAAAATAAAATAAAATATGCTGAGATAAAAAATAAGATAGAGCAAGAATAAAAATTAAAAAGATAATGAGTTAAAAATAAAAAAATTTAAAAGCTAAAAATGTAAAAGAAAATAAAAATAACAAATAAAAAATTCTTAATGAAATCTTGTATCTATAAATCTGCTCACTTTTATGCATGTGACTTGGGAGAAGTTATTGCAGCTTCCTAACTGAAGAGGGGGCTAAACTTTCCTATCACATAGGATATTTATAGGGTTAGAAGAATCGAGTTTTATATAGACATGAGAAGAGTTCCTAGAACACGGTAAGTCTGTAGGAAACAGCAGGAACTCTTGCTACTTTAGTCACCTGATTGATGTAGTTTACTTTTCAAGTGCTCATAAATTTTCTATGAAGTAAACTGTTTTAGCTTATTTTTTGACCTCTGTTTTGAAACTTACCAGATTTTCTTTGGAAGCAATCCGAATATTGGACTACATTCATTCCATTCCCCATTCTCCATGACCCCCAGAGGGCACATTACCTGTCCCCTAAACCCATTTGCAATTCACTTGTACTAGGACAGCCATACCACTTCACCTTTCCTCATTTTTATTAATATTTATAATAACTGTGCTCTTTATACTTGGAAAACTGTTCACACTGACGTAGAGTTAAATATTGATACTTTCCTTGGTGTGTAGGACTCACATCACACTTACATTACTGATTTTGTAAAGAGCTAAAGAGATACTAACACAACATTTTCCTGACACATAGGCAACATGTTAGCACTTCTTTTATTGTGTCAATATAGTGATTTCTTCTTCCATTTGTTCTTGTTTTACCTTTAAGCCTTCCTTGTATTTTATTTTAGATTTCTAAAAACATTTTGGGTATTTCCCTTCAATGACCTGCTTAGTTTAATTAGCTTCTTCAGCCTCTTGGCAATCATTTGCAATCACCTAGACTAGTTGATGCATAACAATTACACTTATTAATCATATGTATTGAAGCAGCAAATTAATGAATCATTGAACTTTCAGAATTTAGTTTTGACTTGGATCAGTTTGTGAGCTTATACGTACATAAATAGTTCAATCTCAAAATTACTACGTGTTTATAAATGTAATTTTAATGTAGTAATGGAAAAGAAAGAAAGGACCTCTTAGAGATAAGAATCATATTGTATGGCATATATGTGTAATTTTCTGGGTTCTCCATGGAATCAGAACCAATTGGACATACATAGATGTATGAGAAGGATTTTATTATGAAGATTGTCTCTTTTGAGGGCACCAAAGGTAAGAAGTCTCATGATAAGCTATTTGTACACTGGAGGCCTAGGAAAACTGATGGTGAAATTCAGTCTGAATCCAAAGGCCTGAAAACCCGGAAGCAGGTAGTATGACTCTCAGCTAGAGGCTGAAGGCCTAAGAATTGATGGACAGTTTAATAGGTTCTAAAATTCAAAAGCTTGGAATTGAGGGCTTAAATGTCCCAGGGAAACAGTTAATGATATATCAGCTCTAGAAGAAAGAGTGAATTTGCCCTTTGTTCCATCTTCTTGTTCTATACAGGCTCTCAATAAACTAGCCTGAATCTATCCACATTTCTAAGGACAGATCTTTATTCTGTCTACAGATCCAAATATTAATCTCTGTTGTAAACACCCAGAAATATGATGAGTGTGGTGGCACATGCCTTTAATCCCAGCACCCAAGAGGATGAGGCAGGTGGATCCCAAGTTTAAAGTCAGCCTCAGCAACTTAGTGAGTCCCTAAGCAACTTAGCAAGACCCTGTCTCAAAATAAAAAATACAAAGGGCTGGGGATGTGGCTCAGTGGTTTAGCACCCCTATGTTCAATTCTTGCTATCAACAGGGGAAAAAGGAAACATCCAGAATAATATTTTATCAGCTATCTGGGCATCCAGTTAGGTTGACATTAAATTATTATTATTAATAATTATGGCTTGTATTCCTGTGCGATGAAATATTTTTTTTAAGGAAAGAAACCAGAACTATCTTATGCCTTGAATATTTTTTAAAAGTAATACAATAGGAAAATTAGACTTTTCAAGCTTAATAAACCACTGAATTAAAGAAAGTGAATTTATTAAATTCTAGTCAAATATTTAACATGATTCTGAAGTTGAATACTTCACCTTTATGTTCTAGGTTTGACTTTCAGTATTTCTTAATGGCCTTGAGTAAGTGGTTTAATCTTCCTAAGTATCAGTTTCCTTATTTTCCCTACTTCCTTATATACTTGCATGAATGAAATGAGTTAATAGATGTCCTTGTGCTGGAAACAATGTCTAGTACATGCAGAGCGATGTTTAAGAGTTTTCTATGATGACTAACATTTCTGTTACTAATATAAACAGAAAAATCCTAGGTGTGGGAATTTGGAAAGAGTTGGCAGATATACAGGCAAACTTTTATGCAAGAAGCAGAAGGAAAGCTGAGCTCTGATGATCAAATGTCTCTTGCAGCTGACAAAGAAGAGGCACATTATTTTGTGGTTCTGCTGTGTTTCTCTTAGATGTGAAAAATCAAAAAAGACAATCCTCCGGAGATTATTTATGAGCTCTTTCTGACATCTGAATTCAGATGTTGGCTTCTATAGATGATGAAAAGAATCGAATGTTCATAGTCTTCAAAAATACTTATTTTGTCATGTTAAATCATTCTGAAACAATTTTAAATTTACAGAGAAGTACAAGTAACTTTTTCCTGTATGTGAATGGGGCTGACCTGATCCTCAGTAGACTACCCCCCTCCTACTTTATTGTGTAATTACTGCAATATTTTTGTTTATCCAATTGACTTAGGAATTTTACCACATTTTCTATAGTTTTGAAATTTGTCTTCAATCCTTTTGAAATAATCAGTGCGCTGGCATAGAGGAAGAATATTTCCCTTTCTTTTATGTTATCACAATAAACTGTCATGGTCAGAAAATGGACACAAGGTTACAATCCTCTAAATAATCCTCTAAATCTGTTCTGGTGATACTGGTTGTTCCCCAAGTGTCTTTATGCAGAAGGATCCAGTACAGAGTCTTTGCCTTCATTTAATTGTCTTGACTCTTTACTCTTCTCCACTTTGGAACAGTTCCTTGCTTTTTTTTTTTTTCGTTTTCTTGACTTTCATAACTTTGCTGCTTTTAAAGATGAGACTACTTGTTTTTCAAATGTCCTTCAATTTGCGGCTCTCTTTTGCTTGCTCACGATTATATTAAATTCTGAAATTTTAGTGGTAATACTCCTAAAGTGATAGCCTGTCCTCCCAGCATCCTGTCAGATGGCACAGTTTGGTTTACTATAGTATTAATGATGTTAGCTTTGATCACTTAATTAAACTGATGCCTGCCAGTCACTATTTTCTCTTTTGTAATTAGTAAATTTTAATTACAAAAATTTATTTTTAATTTGTCTCATTACTCCTTAAATTTGGACTCAGGATATTTCTATTTTTGTCAGTGCTTTTAATCTATTACTTTGATAATTTGATACTAAAATTTCTCCAGATTTGGCCAAGTAGAGTCCTTTTATGTGTTCCCAGAGTCCTTCAGACAAAACCAAATAAATTCTGTGAAATATTGATTGGTTTTTGGCACAAAAAAAAAACAACAACAAAAAAATGTAGCTTAGATGCTGCTTATACTTCCCCTGTCTCAGCTTTGGAAGCAGTCATTTCTCTAGAGTATGAGTTGTTTCTAGTGGAGAATGACATTTAGAAATCAAGAGCTGGGCATGAGGTATGTTAATTCCTGTGGGTGATGTTGGTCCTCCTGGGCCACATCAGTGCACACAAGTTACACGTACTTCCCTCTATTTATGCTGATTTCCACACGTACTTACCTCTATTTACGCTGATTTCTACATGTACTTACCTGTATTTGTGCTGATTTGTACACGTACTTACCTCTGTTTATTTCAGCATTTCCTTCCATATGAGGAAAACCACGAACTCACACTAATGCTTTCAATTCCAATCCACTACCACAAAGATTGCAGTACTATGCTACCTTGGCATTTTTTTTTAAAGAGAGAAGGGCAGAGAGAGAGAGAGAGAGAGAGAATCAAAGTTATTTAGTTTTTCATGTGGCTTTGTTGCTCTGCGACTTTGTTGTGTATGTGGTGCTGGGATTTGAACCCACATCTTCATGCATTCCAGGCAAGCGCCTGAACCATTGAGCCAACACTCTAGCCCCTACCTTGGCATATTTTTAATTCAATTATCTGACAATATCTCTGTTAATATCCAGTATCCTTGGATATTAACGTATTTCAGCAATTTCCTGTATGTAACCAATTTCCTATTGTCATTTCTACCCCCTCAAAAAGCTAATGTCCTCTACTCTCCTGTTAGCCCTGATTTCCCACACCTAGGTGCCTGCTCTCTCTACATAAACATCTCTTTACCCTGCTTGCGCTCTCAGCATGCTGGACCGTATCCTTCTGATGATGTCTTCCTCAGCCTATTCACACTATGCCAGAAGTGTCTACACTGTCCATCCTCCACCCACTGGGGACGCTGTCCTCATACTATGCAGGCACTTTAAAGCAGACTCTGAGACACTTCTTGGGACCTTTCATTGATAGGGAGAGTTAAGGCCACCTCTCTTTAGGACACCTCATTCCTTTCCACCAATACATGAACACTTACTTTGTATTACCCTAATGAACGTATTTAGGACTCAGTTATCAAGAAAAGGTGGGAAAGTAAAAGGAAATAAAGAGAACAAGTCAGATTACAGTCAGAAATTAAAGACTAGTGAATTCTGGGAAAATACAAAAGAAGCATATCTATTGTTGCATTGTCGAGTTAGCCTTTAATAAAAGAGTTGCATTGGGACAGACTTTGTTCGACACAAATTAGCATGTATATAATTTTTAATAATTTAAATCTATAACTGGGCTCACCCTCACTATGGATGATCTGAGAAAATCATTTTATCATGTAGTCATCATTCTCAGCTATGAAGTAAAAGATACTAATAATCTTTGAGGACTCATGAAAAAACTAGAATTAATAAATTAGTTTGCAATTTGGTAGTTTAATAAACATATTATACAATATTAAATTTGATTCTTTAATCAGTAGATTTTATTGTTTTTTATTGTATTTATGTGAAATTTCCCAAAGTTTTTTTCAAAGAGGCAAAGTTAAGTGGTCAATTGTAGGGGCTGGTGAGAAAATGATGGGAAAGGACTGATAATGGGAATGGGATTTCTTTTTGTGATGATGGAAATTTTTAGAATTAGGTAGTAGTAATCACTGTTCAACTTTGTGAATATACTAAATCCCCCTCAGCTGTACACTTTATAAAGGTGAATTTCATGCAAACACATCTCAATAAAACTGTTATTTAATATCAATAATGGAAAAATTGTGATATAACATGTCAGGAGTGGACACTAAAACCACTTACATAGCTATTTTTGATGTTCTCCTTGTTTTACAACCATAATAAAATATTAATTGTTCTAAAGGAAACTAATAATTTAGGTTAAATTTGTATCTAATTTCAAAATTATCTTATGTGAAACAGAGGCAGTTAGGAGACTCTGTGTTGAAATGTTCCAACTATGTCTTGAATAAGGGGACTTGAATGATAAGGTTTCACTTTTGACACTGAGAATTAGAAATACATGGGTAAAACAGCATGTTAGTGAAAAAACAAAAGTAGACATAATTAGAATTGAGCCAATTATATGAATTCTAGAATGATGGCAGAAATATAACTATAGAAAATTTACTTGATGCCCCCAAAAGACCAATAAAGGCAAGAAGCATTCGCATCTCTTGTGACAGTGAACATTAGAAGCAATCTAAATGTTTGGTATCAGAGAAATGGTTAGTTTCAGATGTAGTAAACCAAATACTAGAAGGGAAAGCAGTCACTGAAGAGTAGGAAAGTGTTTAATTGACATGTGTGAAATTTATCATGCAAAAATATTTTGAAAAGAAGAAATAAAATATAAACTGGGTGAAAAATGCATGAATCACATAATCCAAATTTAATTTTTCAAATGTTGATATTTTAAATGGAATAGAATATGTGGATAATCTTTGCTGGAGAAATGAGATTATGTGTAATTTTTGAAATTTGTAGCTTTAAAAAGTTTCTAAGTCCTAACAACATAAATTGCTTTTATTCTCAAAAAAAATGAAGCTAAATGTTATTTGGCAAAAATGTATTCTTATACATATAGACAATAACTATGAAATATTAACAGAAGTAATTCATTTATCAACAAGCATTAAAATGTGATTTGCCACTCCCTTTTAATTATAACAGATATTTCAACTTTATTATGTGGTATTATACATTTGTTAATAGATATTCAGCTTAAAGATTCTGTTTGTTGAATACTGTTGGTGGACTCACTCATGATTGTGACTGTACAAAAACTATCACTACCACATTTCTGAATATGCTTTGAGAGAGATAATACCATTCTTGCATGACAATAAGTAGTTTTGATTGACACACTTACTCATGAATATTTTCTTTCTTATAATTTACATTTTTATGAATTATTTTCCTTCTTTTTGAAGTGTTTGTGTGTGTGTGTGTGTGCGTGTGCACACACACACACACATGCCAATGCTTCTGTACTAAAAATTTTCAGTGGTAAAAGTAGTCATATTTTGTGCTTGTTTGGAACATTTTTATGTTACCCTACACTTGAAAACTCACTGTACTAGAAATACAATTTTAGGATGAATTTTTCCCTCATGCCTTTTTGGATATATTATGCCATTGTCTTTCTGGTTTCCGAGTTTCTGCAAAAAGTCTGTTGCTTCTCAGTTTTTGCTTTGTTCAGTTAATACACTGTTTTGCTAGATTTTACCATTTAATTTATATTTTGGTGCTTTTCATTGTCACAATAGGTCTACTTTAGAGTCTAAGTTTACTTGTACTAGGACAATACATTTTACTTTGATGTCTTCCCTTGGTCTTGAAAATGTTGTAACCATTACATTTTAATACAATCTCCCTCATTCTCTATACTTTCTGGATGTATGTTTAGTCTCTTTCTGTTCTATATGTTCTGTTAGTATCTCTTTCATATTTATTATTGTGTCCGTCAATGTTCAATGTTGGGCAATTTATGTATATGTAAATATATACTATATTACTAGACAATATTTTTTCTTTCATTTGTCCACTGAGATTTTTCATTTTAATCATTATATGCTAAATGTTAGAAATACCCTTTGATTATCTTAAAAATGTGTTTTGCGTTGTTAAAAAATTTCCATTCTTAATATGCAAATGGAAGTAAAAATATTCATGAATATGTGTGTCTATCTGAACCACCTATTCTCACAAAGGGATGTTTTGCTTCTACGTGATCCTCTTTATGATTCTATTTAATTTGCCAGTTCTAAATTCTTGAATACTTGGAAGCATGTCCTCGTTTGTTTTTTATTTTGGTGTCCATTTCACTACAAAGTTTGTTTCCTTATATGTTACTTTGTAATATGAGCTCATATGCTGAACTTCATCTGTAGTGATCTTAAATTTATAGATTAGGGACCCCTTTTATTGTCAGAGAGGATGTGCATTTGTTCTGGGAGTCAGGAGTGGGACACACTGGGACCACTTCACTCTCTTCAGAGGACCCTCTGGTTCAGTTCACCCTTCCTCTGTTGTGAAGCTCAGGGTTTGATCTCCTTATCTGCAATTCCAGAACTGGCATTTATACCCAATTTATTCTTGAATTATTTACTTCTTATAGATGCCAGCTCTCCCTGCCACCACTCTCCTTGAAAATTGCCTTTCCTCTCTTCAAAGATTGAATTGTACACCAGCAGCAAGCCTTTTAGGAAAACTATTCTATCAGAATATTGGAAGGTGAAACCCCATGTTCATCTTCCATGGTATGAATTGAAATGCTTGCATCTTATCTTACATTTTCTTCTTTGACCTGGAATATTCAGATTCTTTCTCCTTTCTCTGCCCTAGTGTGGTTAGTTTCTTTCTAATTAGTTCTTATCTCAAATGCCACTCATTTAATATACTTGAATTAAGAATAAGTTATGTTTGAAACCAATATTCTGCTGCTTAAAAATTTTCAAATTATCCTCTATAAGTCTAATTCTCCAAATGCGATTAAGAGAAGGCCATTAGTCTTTCTTTCTAACCATGACCAATTAGTTTGTTTCATATTTCATTATTCTGATATTGTTTTGAAAACAAACTCCTTTCCATTGACTTTTAAGAAGATCATTAGTAAAGAATGTAATACTCATTTCTAAAAATGTAAATTTGGAAAGTAGTGATTAGTTATGGAAAAAATCATGCTTGACAAATTTATCTGGGTAAGTATGGTACTATTAATTTGAATTGCATCCTTTAACATTATTTATGAGAAGAAAACAGATTCTGGGATGATTGGAATTTAATGAGTGAGTTTATTATATTATTAGAATGGAGGATATTTTTCTTTTTCTTGAAAAGGAAGTACTCTAAATATTTAAAGCAAAGTATCTTTGATAAGAGAATTGCTTGAGATTTTTCCTTCTTATCTGAGTCTAAGCCTCAGGGATATATATATATATATATATATATATATATATATACACGCACACACACATACATATATGTGTATGTATAATACATACACAAAAAATTGCAGCCTTTTTTTATCTGTGAGTACTCAAGAACATGTCTCAATGCCATATGAAGTCTCATCTCTTCTTCTTTATGGATAGGAGAAGAATCTCACTGTATACTGCCATTTGAATTGAAGAAAAAGTTTCTGTATGAGAAAGAGGTGAAAGTATTTAGAAAGGAAATTCTAAAAATTACATGTATTATAGTGTAAATATGAAATCTTAGAACACATCCTCTGAAGTGTGCCGGCTGTAAGAGAAATTAATGGGAACTTGTTTTATGGAGAATACATGGTATTCTCTCATTTTATTTATATCCATGTCATTTTCCTCTTTTAGATTTGGAGACTTCATGGACAGGGTTCCTTTTCTCCACACCCTGCATCCAACAGCATCTTCTGGAAGCCTAGGAAGCCTTCGGTCTGTGTTTATGATTCAGGACTGAATGGCAATTGGTGTTCATAGAAGCTGACTTGGTAACATTAGGACTTAAAGGTTTAAAAACAGTTACATAAAGCCTCTCTCTAGTTGAGGAATAATGGAAGCTGAGGAATGCTTTTTAGGGGTCCCTCACTGGTCAAAGTTTGTGTAGTAATCACTTGACTAACTAGTAAGTGATATGTTAACTTAATTCATCATTTTTTTCCATTTTGATCTGCCACAACTCACTTTACACAGATTTGGCAGAATTGTAGTCTTACTAGACCAATCCCACCAGCTCCCATTTCAGAGCCCCTTCCCTGAGTCCCTTTCTAATGCCATCATGCCCCTCTCTATGACCAGCCTCCCTGTGTCTCCTCTCTTCATTAAACAACTCCTTTGCACCTGCTTGTCCTTCTTTCTGGAAAACTCTCCCCTTAACATTTCACAAATTAGCAGTAGAACAAATGTTACCCTTTTAACTCTTTCAGTTCCAGGCACAAGTATAATTTTAAGAAGCCTGACCTATTTAAGTAGGAATAGCACACAGACTCTTCCTGGGTGTTACTCTAATTTATTTCTTGTGTTAGCTCTCTGTTGCTATGACAAAATACTTTAGATCATCCACTTGGATGTAGGAAGATTTATTTTGACTCACTGCTTTGAAGCTCTCACTCCATGGTTGGTTGGCCTGTGGTGAGGCAGCACATCAGGAGTGGAGAGCATGGTGGAGCAGAGGTGCTAACTTCATGCAGACTTGGAAACAGAGAAAGGGGTCTGGGGTACCAATATACCCTTTAAGAACATGATCCCCTTACTTACTTCTACTAAGTACCACCTCTGAAATGTTGCACCATCTTCTAATAATGCTTTAGACTGACAACAAAACTAACATATGGGCCTTTGAGGGATATTCCAGATTCAAACTATTGCATCTACTTTCTGGCACTTGTCAAATTTCAATGTTCTTGATTTTATTATAGTTCATTATTTTGATTTTTTTTTTGCCTGTGGACATGTATGTTGTGGCTTCCAACTATGACCTGGATCTTCCTCTCTTTCTTCTCCCTCTCCCCCAACCCCTTCTTTCTCTTGACTCTCTGTCTCTCTTTCCTATGTAATACCATCGGGGATTTTCCCTGGGTTGTAATGATTGCATTGCCTTTAACTATCCCACTGCAGCAGTCAGTAGGAAGAGATGTGATCTGTCATCACATCAAGGGCACACTGAGACACTCATGTGAGTTGACAGTGATGCAGTAAGAGGATAAGTACCAGGGATGTGGAATTTAAGTCGGAAAGGACCTCTTTGCTATGGGAGGTGTCATTGCTTCTGGGCCCTCTCAGCAGACTGAGTTAGAAAATAGATAAGTGTATACTAAACAGTGTATACAGACCCATCAGAGCATGCATGTTTGTGTGCGTGTTCACGCACACTCATGCACACGCGTCTGTATCTGTGTTAAGCTAAATTTGACTTCATCCTGATGTCTCTGACCTCTATCCGGAGTCATATGTATTATTCCAGTTTTTCCCCCTTACTTTTCTTTAACTTTTGACCCCAACAATGGAAAGTCAGAGCCCCATCATCTGCCATTGTTTATATATTTGTTCAATTCCAGTGCACATGTACTGTGGTTTTAGAATCGTCACCCTACAGTCCTATGGGACATAACATTATCAATTATAATACAGTGCTTATGTATAATTTCTTTTGTCACTACACTTATGGTCTGCAGTTTTTCAAAGTGATTAGAGATGACTATTGATCGTTCAAAGAAATGGTGTCATGTATTCATGTTACAGTTAGATACTTTTGATAGTGTTTATATTCCATCTTAGACTCCTTAATCTCTTAATTGATTTTGAAAAATTTTATATATCAAGGTTTATTATTTATGTTGTAAGATTCTGTAGGCATTTTGCGAATATGAAGCATTATGTTTCTGACACTGTTATCACTATATAGAATAGTTTTACTGCCCTCTAAGAAATCACTTGTGCATCACTTATTTAAACCATTGCAAACCACTGACCTCTTTGTACAGTTTGTAGCTTTTTCAGCATGCCTTTTTTCACTTAACAATTTGTGTGTGACATTCATCCATGGAACAGTTTGATAATTCATCCCTTATTATCACTCAATAGTACTTCATTATACAGATGGATCACAGTATATGATGCTTTTAATTACTGAAGTATTTATTGGTGGCTTCCAGTTTGTGATGATTATGAGTAAAGTTGACATAAACCTATGTGTGAAGGTTTTTTTCGTGGGGATAAATTTCAAGCCAATTGGGAAAACACCTAGAATCATGGTGGCTGGGTTCTATAGGGAGGCTTTAATTTGGGTTTACAAGAAACTGCTCATCTTCCAAAATGTCTTCCAAACTGACTGCTATTTGGATTCCCAACTGCAACATAATAAAAGTCCTCATTGAACCATGCAAATTGACATTGTTAGTATTTTGGAATTTAGTCACTGTAAGTAGTGGGTAGTGTTCTCTTGGTTTCATTTTGTATTTCTCTAATGACAAATGGCATTGGTTATTTTTTTCACATTATTATTTACCACCTATCAATATGTTCTTTGGTGAAATTTATATTCAGAACTTTGGGCCATTTCAAAATTGCTTTATGATTTTTGAGTTTTAAGAGTTTCTAGGTATATTTTAGATATAAAGCCTTTATCACAAATTTGATTTTACAATATTTTTCCCAGTATGAGACTTGCTCTTCTATTCTCTCAACAGAGGCTTTCATGGAATAGTTTTTAAAATTATTAAACTCTACATTATTTTTCAGAGATTGTGTAGTTAGTGATGTGTCTAAAAATTCATTGCCAAATTCAAGATCATACTGATTTTTCTCCTGATGATTATTTTCCAGACCACAAATAAATTTTAGTGCAGAAAGCTCCTGTGATTATTCAAGTAAATAATTTGGAAAAAATTCACATGTAATTCTTTATTTATAAGAAAATAGTAACTATTGTATACCAAGTACTACCTTGAAATACTACTTCTGATTTACAGAAATAAAGTCAAAGTCATTAAAGGATATCTATAAAATACTTCTTACTGCAGTGCCATTTGATTAAGGATGAACTTTCTTTCATTATTGATACAATTGCACAGATAATAAATCAAGTTCTTTCTCATTGTGTGTAGATAACTCCCATCACCATTAATTGGAATTATGTGTGTGGAAAGAGAGGGGAACATTTAGACTTCCGAGGGAATAAATATTGCCAGCTATCAACAAGGCCAAATTTTCTCAACCAGTAGATGTCATTCTCCCTCTACATTAATGTGAATATCCAGTCTCTACCTTTAGTTATCTGTTCTTAGGATGTGCTATGAAAAGTAGTTTCAGTTCATTCTATTTTTCTTGATCATTTTTCCAAGTTTGTATCTTTTCTCTTCCATAATAGGAAGAGTGCCAGAGAGTGAAACTGGAGCTGTTTGACAGAAGTGACAGTCAATAAGCTTCTGTCTTTCAGTCACTTAGCCCTTAGTGTGGAATGATTATCTACTTACTCATTGCATTCACAGTAAAACATTGTCGAGCTTGTAATGGAGAGCCCTTCTGTTCCCACCAGTTTTTTTTTTTTTCCAGAATGGAGTACACCATGATGCTTTTGAGTAAAGGTAAACAGGAAAAACCTATTTATAAGTTTAGCAGCATGCCAACAAAATCATGTCCTCAGGAAGCACTCCTCACTCTTCCGTTTTCATGTTATATAGCTTTTTACAAGTAGACCCCTGCAGATACTGTCACTATGGCCCACCAAGACCCAGTTGGTTGCCCCTTGTACTATCCTTACTCTCTATGCCTCCTGCAATGGATCAATTTTAATCCTACTACACTTACATCTCTTTATTTAAATCATTCAGGAATAAGGAAGGTGGAAATACCCACTGACATTAACTGGCATTAGTTGGTTGGTAAGCATTCATGAAGATATGATTGTTGGAGGCACTTTAAAGCAGTACACATAATGCTGAATGACACAGTGATTACTTGTGGGACACAGGATGGGTGGGGAAAGACCCACACAAGAGTAAAAATATTATGAAGGAAGTGCATGGGTGAAACTAAATAGGATAAAAATGTTATAAAATAACTAGGGTATTATGGAAGTACATGGAATGGATATTTTCCAGTCTTTTGGAATAAGGACAAATTCTCAAGAATGAGTAAGAAATATCCTGGTAGAAGGGGCAAGGGTAGAATAAAAGAAGACAAAAGAGAATTTCAGGTAAAGGGTATTTGTTTTATTCATTAATTCATTTCTGGAAGTTAGCACAATAGATAACAGATATATTTTCAAAATTGAATGAGCTGAAAGGAAAAATAGTTAAAGAATTCAAGGCCAAAATTGAGACTAAGCACTTTTCAATACAGAACAATTAGTGTGCCTACCTTTTTTAATAGTCATATGGCCATGAGAAGAAAAAGGAAAAAGTATTTTCTTCAACTTGGATTATCTAGAAAACCTAGTCACTTTGGAGAATATGTTCTTAAATGTTATATTAAAATAATATAATATAAAATTCTAAGCTGCTTTCTAAAATTCGGGAAAATCAGAGGTTAAATACCTGAACTTCGAAATTGGATTGTGCATTTAAAAACCTATACCTTACTATTTATTAACCTTTTAAGATCTTCATAAATAATCATTTGATTTTCTATATATGTCTTATAAAAACAGGAAAATTATTATTGTACCTATGTGGGCAATTTCATAATTTCTTTGAACATAAATATCATAACTTATCTATGATTTGGATAGAGTTCCCTGGATTTTTGTTGCATCTCTTCTGATCAGCTAACTAAAATGAAAGCTGAGCATCCTTAGTTTTGATAAGATATTTTACTAATTCTTTTACAGTCATCAAAGTTCTCAAGTTTAAAGGAATTGTGTGTCTTGTGAAAAATTAGGAAGATACGAAGTAAGAAAATAAATTCTCTCCAAGAAATGGAATAAGGAGATGGATTGGGACCTGTAGTTTACTGATCCATAATTCCCTCAGACCTCCTCCTGACTTCCTCCTAATTATGCACTATTCTAAGGAGGTGAGCAGATTCATCTGTGTCTGCTAGGCATGCTGGTTGTCCCTCTAGGCAAAACTTTGGGTCTTGTGTTGATGTCAACTAATGAATGATTCCTTTCCCTGGAATTTTGGGACATGGATTAAAAAGAGAGTATATACTTTCACCCTAGGGACTGAATCTTAAAACATCAATTTTAGGCATTTGTGGAAGCCATTCTTTATACCTTGAGGGAAAAGTCAGTCTGTAATAAAAGGAAAAAATGAAGTTGATGAAGAAGAAAAATAAAACGTTGGTAGTTTAAGTCTAAGTAACAAATAAACTGGATAAACTGGATAAAGAAATTTCAAACATTAGACTTAATGCCATATTTCGGTAGTATTTTGGATTGATCCCTTGGGTGGGGATAGTGGTGAGAATATTTCTCAAATGGAAAAAAATGAACATAATATGAAAAAAGGAGAAAACTAAGAGAATCACTTTGCTCACAAATGTCCAGTAACATTCCTAGCTCATGGTAGAATTACAATTCTCTGGCATTATGATCTCAGCCATGTTTTCCTTAGGCCATTGAATTGAGAGACAAATTCATTCTTCGAATTCTCTCTTCCTTTGTGTGGTGGTAAGGAGACCATGTGAAGATGGAGTCACCATTAGCTGAGTCCCCTAGTGTCTACCATTGACAAAGCCGCTTGTCAATATATAGAATATTATAGCCTCCTTTATGGATGCAGGTAATTTCATTAGCAGATTAAAATAACTCCCAGAAATAAAATTTTGTAGTTTTGTTTGTTATACAATGGGCCATGATTCTATTCTTAAATAAATCACTGTTGTGAGAGGAATAAAGTGTGCTGAATAGTTTAGGGATGAGGCATAGGACTTTCTGCAAGATGGAGGCAGAGTCAATATCATCAGAGGAACAAGTTTGGACTGAGGGAAAGGAATTAGCTTTCACAGCTTGACATTATTTAATGGTTGTTTTGTTTGTAGAAGTGATTTAATGGATGAAGGACACTAAAATCAATATATGTCTGATCTACTAGTAATTCCACATTGTTTACATCATATACATCTAGCTTCTTCAGAGTTTTACTCTTCTTTGGATTTTATGAGAACACCAGTATTATTCTAACATTTTTTTTCTTGCATGAGAAAGATAGAATTGGCTTTCAGTTGTTGTTAATATGACAAACTAACCCAAGACAGAACTCAGAATTGTCACATTAAAATTCATAAAAATAGATGCGTATCCTATCATTTTAAGAACTGATGGTTCCCACTGATTTCTAGGCTATATAACATAGAAGAATGTCAAAGAATAACTGTATGTAGTACATATACAGATTACCTTAAAATATGAAGTTTATACCAGGCTTTTTATAGAATTTCTAAAATATTCAAATACTTCAAATAGCTGGTTCCATCCAACTTTCCAGTCCAGACTAAAAGCTCCAGTTAGTTTGCTCATGATAACTGTGAAAATTCTATCCTCAGAATTGCTTTTCTTATTCATAGAGTAGCGTATTTGTTCTCAAACCTTACACTTACTTTTAAAAAAATGCTAAGATAATAAATTCAGGGTAAGTGGATAAATGCACTTACCAGGTTTGTTGCTGCCCAGCTCTGAAATAATCTGGATCTGGAATTTACCTCTAAGTTTTAAAATGATAGCTTCAATATGACTTTAAAACAAACAAAAGGGGCTGGAGCGGTGGCTCAGCGGTTCCGGCGCTTGCCTTGCAAGCATGAGGACCCGGGTTCAAACCCCAGCACCACGTACACAACTGAGTGTTGGAGCAACTAAGGCCATGTAAAACAAACAAAAAGACAAACACACAGGTTGATTTTTATTGCATTGGTTTGAGCAATGAACTGTATAATTTGTTTCCCTGCCAACAATATTTCATTGGGTTAGGCTTTCTAATGGAAGAACCAAGTAAAATCCTTTTTGAGTACAGAAATATTTAAAAGATGAAGCTTCTTTAACATCTAACCATAGATATGGCTTTCATCTATGACCCATATAGCTAAACTGCATGATTGCCTTATTTTGATAATTCAGAAGACCAAAGGAGTTTGAGAGCTTTGCACCAGTGTCTTGGCTAATTGAGATGGGATCAAAATGCCCTTGAATTGTAGCTGCTGCTCAAACCAGGTGGATGGCTGTATGTCTGAACATATGATTTTTAAACATATCAGGTGGGTTTAAATTTTGCACTAGCCTCTTTTTCTAATAATTAGTTCTTTAATTCTCTCCTACTTAGTTCTGTTCTCCACATTGCAGCTAAAACCAGAATGAGGTCTTTGCACTTCTGGCTAAAATATTATAAACATTTCAGCCTTCTATGACCTGGTCTCTAGTCTCCAGTGACATTCTTCAGAAATAATATCATCCTGTTTTGAAATGTCTGCATAGGCTGGGTAGTTTCACGCCTCTGTGTGCTTGCTCACGTTCCCCCTCTGCCTGGATGCTCTTCTTGCCCCTTTTCCAGTCAGTGTCCTTCTAACTCTTCCTTTGATTCAGGTCATATATAACCTCTGGGTAGCTTCTTCTGAGCCAGCATATTACTAAATGCCCTTTTTCTGTGTTTTTACAGCAAATGATAAGTACTTTGTTTTTGAGATTCTATTTGTCTCTCCTGCTCTATACAAACTCCTTTGAAGAACATGAGGCTTGTGAGTTCATTTTCTGTGAACCAACTGATTCTCCAGTAACTTCTTCCCATCCTTCTACTAGCTCATGAAAAAGTTCTCATTTCCTAGTGATCCTGGCATATCAAAACTGCTCTGTAAATGTCTTTTCAGCTGAATGAAATAGTTTCACCTTAAAATATCCTAGAAGACTGTACAATGCACCAGAATTAAAGGACTGCTTTCTGCAGTTCACAGCAAAGTGCAAAAATAGTGTTAAGGAACTTAGACTTATGAATTTGATACTTATCAAAACCCATTTTTTACAATATATCTCTATCTCTGCTTCTATCTTTGAAAATCTGTCCTACGTCTAGAATATTTCTATTCTCCCTTTAATTCGCCATTTAAGTTTTATCCCTTCTGGGAAATCTTCTCACATCCTCTTGATATCTTTTCACACTTTTTTTCCTTGCTCTTAAAGCTCACTGTGACTAAATACATCTAATATAATACTGATCACATTATGTTATAATTACTCAGTAGATATCTTCACATTCTTTAATTTGGTGCTCCTTGAGGGTTAGATTTTTCTTTTTTCATTATTTCCCTTCCAAACATGTTTAATAGATTTTTTATAAAATGGATAATATATCAGTTAATTTTCACTGTGCTGGTCATAGACCCTGTCTCAGAAATGTGTTCCATGGATGATAAGGAGGACTGAGACATAGAGAACAACTGACAAATTATCACCAAGCAGAGGAACAACAACTTAAAATACACAAGGGCATCATTAGATGCAGAAATTAGATCCCCAGGCCAGTTTCTACGTCAGCCATGTTGGGAGTCCAGGCAGGTGGACTCCCAATACTAGATTGAAGACATTTTGGTGATCTTAAGAAATCTATTTCACATTTGGAGACTCAGTTTTCTCATCTGTAAAGTGGAATTCATCAAATCTTCTGTGGCTTCTATGGATTCTAAGTGACCGAAAACAAATCCACCCACATTGACCAGAAAGGGGAGCCATTTGGCTGGAATCTAAAGGTACCTCTGTCTTTAGCACAGGTTAGTGTTGAGGTTCCATAGATGTTGCCAGGTCTTTTCATCACTTGGCTTTGCTGTTCTCTGCTTAGCTTCATTTCCAAACTCTTCCTGTGTCAAGTAGGAAGGTCTCTGTCATCTCCAGACAGATCCCACTGTGGAAAGCCCTGAGGAGTTCTAGCTCCCTGCAATCTGGGCAGTTATCTGATATATTTTCCTGGGGTTTTGCTGTGGCAAGGCTTATGAGGATGCTCTCAATAGCCAGTCCTGGGTTTGTGCTTCTTCTTTTGGTTTGGAAAAAATAGATCATCCTGACTGTAAACACTGGGAAAGCACCCAGAATATGAAAATAAGAGAAGAGAAAGGACAATCCAGCAGACAAAATTACATCTTCCAGGGTCTACTATATTCATTTATTCTTAGAAATATTTATAGAGCTCTCTCAGAGAATTAGAAATCATTGTGCCTGGCCCACAATATAGCACACAGTAATCATGTAAAAATGTAACTGAATTAACTGAATCCAAAAATAACAGTATATACCCAACAATCCCATACCTGTTATCAATATGCATCGACAGTTTCTGAAGGAAAGATTGAATAAAAGCTTGACTTCTGCACTGATGGAATATGTAGATAATATCACTATTTTACAGGAGTTTTTGCCACTAAACTTTATTTCTTTGAAAATTTTCAAAGTACCACAACAACAAAAATTCAAAGTCTATTTTCTCCTTGTACCTGGAAATATTCAGGCATTTATTTTTTTTTTACCTCCACAGCTGTAAAAGAATAAGGATTCTGAGTATTTTGATGTAAATGATTCTCATTATGAAACCCCACTGTCTTTGATGCAGTGGTGTGAATTAATTTTTGAAGGTTCTATAGAAAGAAAGATTCTGTGGCTGGAAGTCAAGATGCCACTCAGTTGTGCCTCAGCAATATGAGAAGATGCTTCTGAGAAGGGGCTCTGGTATTAGCACCACTGCTGGATTTAATTTGATTGAGAATTAATGCCCCAGAGATAAGCAAGAATCTAAAAGACTTGCTGGGCTCAGTGAAATGTAAATTCTTGGAGGAAGTTGGAGATCTAGGAGCTGGTTCAGGAAACTAAGGCCATCTGCCTAGCAAAGAACAGTCTACCAAAACAGGTTCTGGCTTCCATCTGTGATTCTGAATTGCATGCTTAACACGCTTGGTTGTTAGTGCCCACATTTCTAAGATGGAATAGCTTAGTTGCTCAGGTTGAAAGAAAAAGATGTGCTTTCTTAGAGGCCTTTAGAAAACTCAGGGTACAACCTCTCAAATCAACTGAAATAATAACGCTTAATGCATTTTGTTTAGTACAGATAGAAAAATTGCTGATAAATCTCATAATTCAGAAATCCTAGTAGAGAGGTACTAATACCCATTCTTAAGAAACATCCTGTGGGACATTCAAGCTTTCATCTGTTTTAATTCACATTTAACCTTGGAGGTTGTGGGTCATAAGTCACAGAACAGGTGTTAGAATCATGATCTTCTCTTGACCTTCTTTTCTCAATTCCCACACTCCCTGCTCTACTTTGAATAAAGAAATATGTCACTAAAAAGGAGCAGTAAGAGGATAAAAGTACTAGTTAAAAATTAGACTATATTATAAATGGATCAAGAGAATGTAAGTCCTGAGAGAGACATGGAGATGTTGGATGTTCTCCCATTGTGCAGGGAATGGAAACAACTCATCTGGATGTTGCACCTGGATGTCTCAGAAGCCAGAGGACTTGGAGACATCTGGATTGCACTAGCTGGACGCCCATCTCTATTGATTTTTTTTTTTTTAAGAGACAACAGGGCAGTGAGACAGAGAGAGAGAGAAAGAATCGATTTTATTTAGCTTTTCATGTGGCTATGGTTGTGCTACACTTGGTTGTGTATGTGGTGCTGGGGTTCGAACCTTGTCACTGTGCATGCGAGGCAAGCATGCAACCATTGAGCCACCACTCCAGCCCCTCTGTTGATTTTTGACATCGTGGTAGCAAGCCAAATAAAGACATAGGTGGAACTAGGCTCTCAATTAGAGCCTTAATTTCTCCAATTAACAAAGTGGTTAACACTCCAATCCAGGCAGCAATGCCAGATCAATTTTTTAAGGGCTTTAGCATCGTGGTAGCAAGCCCCTCTGTTGATTTTTGATGCCTCTCTTAATGCTTTCTAGGTAACAGTTCTTTGCATCACTGAAGTTGTCCAGAACCTGGGATTCCTCTGCAGATTTGTGCACTGTGATTTGTCATCAGGGATGTTGCCTCCATGGCACTGTCTGGTGGATTATGCGTGCTCTTAGGTCCTACACCAGGCGCATGCTTGGAAGGATGGCACTGCACCTTATCTTAGCATTACAAAGGATCACAGCAGGAGGGAGGAAATTCAGCCCAGGACTCGTGTCTTCTGCCTGTTCTCAGACATCTTTCTTACACTTTCTTTTCTTTCTTTCTTTCTTTTTTCTCTCTAGCCTGGTTTCTGCTGTTCCATTTGATAGTCTACTAAGCACAGACTCAAGAGGGAGCACAGCTGCAGGGCTGCCTTCCTTGATGCATATTAAAATCACCTCTGCAAAGAGTAGCTAGAAAAAAATCCCAGTTACCCCAAAATAGGAACTTTTAATGCACAACTTACTGCGTCTAACAACTTTATGGACTGTTTCCATGGCAAGCTATTGATCCCTTGGTCTAAGAGGAAGTCATGCTGAACCTGTGACTCTGTTTGTGACATTGGCTAAAAACAAAGCCCTGCAAGACACCCAACACAAGTTGTTCCATTGCCTTTCCCCCTTTTATTTTTAAATATAAAATATGACCAGACCTAGTTTTCCATTGTTCCTTAAAAACATTGTTGATAATTTGACCCAACACAAGCTATTGGAGGTGTGTCATGTCATGCAATAAAATTAAAATATACGTTATTCTTTTGAATGGGGACATGCAGTTCTAAAGAACAGAACAAGGATAACAAAGATGAATTTGCATCTTAAACAATGAAATGCTTATTAAGTAACTGCTGCATGTGAATTGAACACATTAGTTCAGGAATCAATAAAAAGATAAGCAGGTGGTGCTGTCAAGCTTCTTGCATGTTTTGATGGTCACAATGCATATGTAGTTAAAGGAGATTTATTAATACTGTCTTACTTTTAGTATAATGGTCGTCTGATCCCTTTGAAGATATATGTGAAACCTCTTTGCAACATAAACCTTGTTCAGAGGATCTGATACACTTGGTTATTCATTTAGAGACAAATCTTTATTCCTCTTTACCTCCATCAATTTAGAGATGCTAGGAAATCAATATTTCTTCTGGTTTTGAACAAATGGATTTTAATTTTAATTTTTTTTCCTTTTCCTGAAGATATTTTTTTCTTAAGACATTGAGGATTTTCTATATCTAGGGGACAGATAAGTAATTTGACTTTGTGTTAACATTAAATTCTGTGCCTAAGAAGATCTTTTGGTAAGATTACTGTGTAGTTGTAGTTTGTTGATTAACTTAGTGAGTATGTTTGTTCAGCTATTTGATCTTTCTTAATATAATCTATTATCTGTGTCATGTGAGTGCTGACTTCTAACTGGAGTGCTATTTGATTTCTCTAAGAATTTTTTCATAGTATTCTACTATTGATAATAAAATCTATAGCTTGTTGACTGCCTATCACATGTAGGGTCCTCTGTAAGACACTCATAATACAACAGCAAATGATTGAATAATCAAGGTTAAGTATTTGATTTAGATGATTTTAAGCTCTATTTTATCTTCCCATTTTAAAGAAAATAAGGTCCTAAATTTGTAACATATCCAAGTTAACAACAGAATAATTTCTGGAATTAAGAATCAAAATCAAGTCTACATGATCCTACAGCCCATGCCATCTGCTCTCTGCTATGCATTGTTGTTTTCTACATGCAATAGATAAAATGAAGATCAAATGGCCCAGATTAAATGCTATAAAAGGAAGGAATGAGCAAATCTGTTTCCCCTAGCTATCATTTTAGAAGCTTTCTTACATTATATATCCAAATGTTCCCCAATTGAGAAACAAATCAACATGCCAGGGAAACTCGAGAAACAGGGAGATGAACTAGGTGGTAATGGTATTCCAGTGGAGCTGTGTCACCCACACAACCCGAAAGGCTGATATGGGCATGTGGTACATCTGCTAGGTAGTTGGATGATTCAGTGATGGAGAAAATGTTATAGCTATTTGGAAATAAGATTAATGGTGTCTGAATACACCATTATTTAAGTGGTTTTTGAATCTGTTGAGGTAACCTCTAAAATTAATGATAAGAGAAAGAACAATAATGTTAACTGCTATCTTTCATTTAACACTTATTTTCTACTGCACATAGCGCCAATTCCTTTTTATATATAATTTAAACACAAAAAAGTCATATGAACAATTGTATTACCTCCATTTTAGAGAAGAGGATACAGAGTTTAACCAACTTCCTCAAGCTCACGCAGCTGTAAATGCACAGAGCCTTAATTTATGTCAGGTCTGTGTGGTATTCCCATTATATATTGCCTCCTCTGAAATGGAACAATGTCACTATTGATTGTTTTCCAGAGCAGAATTATTTTTCTTTCTGATGTTACAGTAACATTTAAATTTTTTAAAATTATATATGCTGTTTTATTATTCATTTACAGGGATTCTGAATTATTGATCTTTAGAACCTGAATTGTTAATATTTTGCCTTTGGAAGTTTGTTGTCAATGAGGCAGAATTTTCTTCTACTTTTGTTGATCCATGATGGAGGTGATCACCTAGTCATCAAAGTCCTTTCTCCTTTGGTCCAGCATCACAGCCTGAGTTGTATGCTGGCTGCCCTGGCTAGAAGTATAGTCCTTTCACATTTACACATGGTCATGCACCTACGGTCAGGAGTGAATTTCTTTTATCTTCTCCCTGGTTGTGGCCTCTACAATTTGGGCACAATCCTCTTTGTCCCCTTTGTCTAGCAGGGAATAGGCATTGACTCAGTTTAAGGAAAGCAGAATAGAAAAATATGAGTCTCTTATCATCATGAAAAGAAGAGCCACCAACGTATACCACCAGCTTTTCAGTAAGAACAAAATAAACAGAAATCGTGTTTATTTTTAGAATAGTTTAACATAAGGTGTCATCTCAACTACCTGTTGTTTTGTGTTTTAATAATAATCATGAAATATAACTTTTTTATCTTCTATAGAATATGCTCAGACATTTAGATGCTCTGTGAGCTACCCAGAATTATCTTAAGTTCTTTATGTCACCGATTCAGAATTGCACTGGGAACAGTGACCTGCATACTAAGCACTGTTTTTTTGCTATGAAATGCAGAAGAAATTTTGATCAAGCTTTTATTAAACATATTATTCTGCATGGCCTGTGAATGAATGCTTATTGCTATCTTACATGTGCCTAATCACTGAACCTTATGTGTGCTCTGTGGAAGGTTCATATGTAGGAAAAGACACTTCTTTATATAAATGTCCCAAAATATTATACATCATATGTTCTTCACAACCAATACTTTTTTTCTCTCTAAATTCTTATCGGACTTTGGAAATTTACCTTTTTCATATGGTTCAAAGTTATCTTACCATGACAGATGTCTCTGAGGGAGATGATAATGGTCAGGCAAATCCTCAGAGGTATTCTAGGTGAAAGAGCTCCACCATTTAAAGGTCTTAAGACAATCTCCAATCCTTTCTACTTAGTGTCCTTCAGAAGGGTGGCCTCTGATCCTGACAGAAGTTATTTTCAGGAAAAATTTTCCAGTGGTCAGCAATAATAAGGAGCAATATTCTTTCATTTTATTTTTATTTTAATATAATTATTTTTTTCCTTTTTTTCCCAGTAATCTTCCCTAATACTGACTGGATATCCAGGGGCTTTCAGATATTGCTTTCTTTGGGCAATGCCAGAGAATAGTGTTTGGAAAATGAGATATGGAGGCTTAAAAAATTAATCTACCTAAACACTGGAGCAAAAGACTTTGCTAGAGAACAGATCCTCACTTCAAAAATCAATTACCAAATTCTCAAAGCAGAGAATCAGCAGAAAGCAGAGTGGGCATAAAAGGGCAGTTGTGCCCCTGAGGGGTTTTTCAAGGTTTTTCTGGTTCACCTTCTGAGACAGTCTCATCACTGCATCAGACCTGGGTAGATGTGGCCTCTATTTGCATCCCTGTGCTCTGTGGTTTTGTTTTTATAAAGAGCAGTTTTCTATGATCATTAGAGTTAGACCGAGTTGGGTTCCAATTCTTGTGCTGAGGCTTTCTAGCTCCGTAGTTTTGAGCCTTGGTTGGCTCACCTAGTCAATTAGAGTTGATAGTATTTCTTGTAAGTAGAGTGGCTATGAGAAGCAAATGAGTTACTGCACATAAAGTTCTCTGTTCAGCCCTTTGCTTATAGTGAATGCTCAGTGAGGGCCAGCCCTCTTAATGTCCCTGTTAGGGATTGTTTACAGTGAAAGCATGCTCTCATAAATCCTATTTCCCTTCTGAGGAATGCCTTGTTCTCGGTAGTTGTAATGCAATGCGTTAAATCCACTCTTGTCACACAGAGAGCATTACACACCTCCAGCACAGCTGTTCTTCTCTCTTCCTCGATTCATTCCATTTCATACTTGGTTGTTGATCCAATTGCCTCACATATCCAAGCACTTTGGAAGGAAGCATTACTGTAACACACATTTATTGACATTTGTAGATATATCCTGAACTGAACACCTTTATTTTTCTTCCAATTTTTATGATGTTTCATCAAAGAAGGACAGAAAACAAGCTGAACGTAAGAGAAAGGAAGAAAATAGGGTTGGGGGAGGAAGTAGGCACACTCCATCAATATGAAGCACACAGAACTCAACAAATATCAGCAAATTATTTTTTTTTTATTATTTTTTGAACAACCTTACACGATTTTAACAAAATAATATAAAATGTGTATAAAATGTGTAAATATTCTGGATATTGCAATTATCTCCAGGAGTGCCCCCCCCAATTCCCCTCCCTTATCCCTCCCTTCCCTTTCCCTTTATAATTCTAAACAAAAGTATTAGATTGTAAAGCATTACATCTTATCTGGATTTAACTCATGTTACTAGACCAGCTTTCTCACTGTCCAGGGTCTAGTCCCCACCTCCACCTATGAGTGGAGACAATCGACCCTTAGATCTCTGGGTTAAACTGATTTTACTCATCAT